>MU746102.1:0-16434 GCA_026770625.1 Nicotiana glauca
ATTT
Source organism: Nicotiana glauca (assembly GCA_026770625.1). Lineage (NCBI taxonomy): Eukaryota > Viridiplantae > Streptophyta > Magnoliopsida > Solanales > Solanaceae > Nicotiana > Nicotiana glauca. The sequence continues at coordinate 5 of MU746102.1, forward strand.
TTATTTAAAAGCCAATCTTTAAAGTAACCATGATTTTTCTATTTGTTTTGTCTCTAAGGAATCCTAATTAATCAAGTGCTTTTATTTAAAGTGAACAAGGAATTTGGGCTTCAAGTTCAAGTCCACATTTGAACAAAAGGTAACCCCTCTTAGCTCAAATGTGCTACCTAACTCAAAGGCCCAAATTAACGAGCCACACAATGCTATGAACGACTTATAGCAGGTGGGCTCTGCGGCCAACGGGCCCAACGTGCACAGGAAGCAGGCCTAGTAGGCAGCATTGCCTCAATTCACTATCGTATCCCCGCAATGGGGACATGGAATTAACAGTTAAAAGAATGATTAGTGGAGGCAGATGTGGTACCAACATTGAACTCACATGACAACGACAGGCCATAGTTCAATTTTACATTAATTAAGCAATTTGACAACTGAACCTTAACAGCTCCTAACTAATGAAATTCATGAAAGAAAATTTGAGATGATTAAAGTATTTTTGAAGCAGCTGTATCTTAATGTTTTGATTCCTAACTAAAAGGATATTATGATCAAATATAAATTAATGATTTCAACGTGTGTTCAAATTATGAATTCAAACTTCGCTATCTCAACAACATGAATCAAATCAAATTAGAAAATAAGTACTAGCAGAAGAATTCACAAGCTTGTGAGCTAATTAGTTTAATAGTCCTCAATTATTACAAAATCAAAGCAATCTCAGTTCAACCAATAGTCTAATGTTTATTCAGTTTGTACATTGTAAAAACAAATCAAATCGAACCAATTTAGTTTAACAAATAATTTGAAGATGAGCTTCACTGTCCAGTTGAGAACCGTATAACACTGTGCCAATATCAAAATTAATTAACCGAACTAACATGCTTACACTAGTGCAAAGTACAATAGGGAATCAACCACAACTAATTATGGATTTAAGTCAATTTCACTATTGTTCAATATATGATGCCTCACACAAATTCTAAGTGCGAGTTTATAACAATCCAATCAGCACAATCATAAACAAAATTAGATACGTAATAGAGCTATTTAAACTATAATTTCGCAGCAAAAACTTGCTTCATTTTATTTCATATTTTCCAGCAGGCTATGCTACATTGAGTCAAGCTTGGAATGTGTACCTGAAAATCAAATTGAAAGGAAATTCAGGAAGGAATCAGCAGCAATACAACTCCAGCAACAGAATCAATAGAGAATTAACCCAGGAATAACATCAGATGAACCAGAAGAAGTTTCAATTCACTCGAAAACAATTCAACAAATGAACTGAACTTCCAGCAACAAAATTAGAATATTAAAAGCTAAAATTAAGCTGAAACTCCAATGAAACAGGGACTTTTTTTTTTTGGTTTTTCTACTCATTTTTCTATGTTTTTTTTTTTATTTTGGAAGGTGTAAATATCAAAAGTAAGATCTGAAATTGAAAGGGAATTTTTGGGGGAAATTTGGAGGTTCAAACTTGTGTGCTAAGGCATGTGAATGCCCTTTTATAGGCAAAGATGAGGGCTGCCCCTCAATTTTCTGTTTTTATTTTCAGTCCTCAGTTTATTTTAGATTAGTCCCTTATTTTGTAACTTGTGTCACAAGTAAGTATCTTAACTTCTAAAATTACAACTAAATTCCTGTTCCAGAACATTCTAGGGTGTTCCTAATTAGTTGCTACAAAATTTCACTATCTAACTACCCATGTTACCCCTCCTTCATTTATTGAAATTACTAACCTACCCTTAGTTAACCAACCCCATTCCCCTTGAAAACTAACAGCTATAACCAGTCTTTTAAATCTAAGCCAATTGTTGGATTTAAAATCACTAATTAATTAATTGCCCAAAAATACTAAATCAAACTTAAGGTGATCAAGCTAAACTAATCAAAACCTAAACTAACAAAGACTAATTAGTTAACTAATATAACTAACACTTATCAAAACAACTAAACAGGATTAAAAATCAAATAATCAACACCAAGCTGACACTCTAACAATTAACTAACAATTGGACATAAGACGAAAAGACTTCAAATCAGAAATAGCTAACAGAATCTAGAATAAACTCTATTGAAATTAAACTACCAATTAGCATATCAAATTAACCTAAAATGCAAGGAAAGCTCACTGATTAAGACAGGGAAGCAAAGGAGGATTTAACTAATAAAATCGTAGGGTTATAAGATACTAAATATGGAAAGCCCTTGATTTTGAACACTTCCCAAAAGTTGGTCCGAACGTACTATGAATCCAAAGAGTCCCTAAGCTGTCTTGAAATTCCTCAGGTTCTGGCATGGAATCTATCATGAAGGAGGTAAGACGGATCCCTGGTATCCATTTGGGCGAGAAAAGATACGACGCCGCTACTGGAATTCGAAGGCGGCGGCTAGGGTTCTTTGACTTCGAATCAAGATTCGAAACCTATGGGGTTGATTCGGAGGAAAAGAGATGGAGATATGGCATGAGAAGGCTGAGACGATGACAGGGTATGATTTTGGCATCCATTGGCGTGACTCTCGTCTTGGCCGGAATCTTCAAATTAATATTCGAGCCGGTGGGGGCTGATTTGAGGGAAAATGGGTGCATGGTTAGAAAGAGGAGATCAAGAAGGGTAACTGGTGTATTTTTGGTGGTCACCGGTGTGGTTGTCGTCTTCGCCACCGGCAAATCTTGTCGGAGCATATGGGGGCGGCTAGGGGGTTTCTAGGGTTTGGTTAAAGAAAATCAAGAGAAGGGGGGGTCTGAAGGTGAAATAATTTCCGACATATGTATATTAAAAATCCTAGTATAACCTCGTCCGTTAGATTAAGATTCAAGGGCCGTGATTGATTGACAAAACGACGTCGTTTGGTCCTTCTTGGGACTGGACCGGGTTGGGCATTCGCTTGGGCCTGGAGTATCCGGCCTAATTTTGGCCCGATGTAGCTGAACAGCCTATGTCCCTTTTCATTTATTCTTCTTGTTTTCTTTTATTTCTTTTGCTTTTTGTATTTTATTTTTATTTATATTTTGTTTTCCTTTTGTATATTTTTTATATTTTTCTGATGCTAAATTGACTTCTAAGAATATTGCTCAATCCCCAAATATCCTAATTCCTAATTAAACACAAATTAAGACAAACTAAAACTAAAAATGCAAAATAGACTATTTTTGTTATTTTCCTTATATTCTGTATTAAAACAAATTAACCCCTAATTAATACTAAAATATGAAATTAAATCCTAAATGCAACTGTATTTTTTTGTATTATCATGCACAAACAAAAATGCAAACAATTATCAGGGAATGACGCAAAAAATGCACAAAAATTGTAAAAATAAAGAACAAATCATTTTGTTTGAATTTTTAGGAATAACTCATATATAGGGCAAAAATCACGTGCTCACAATGGATTTATACAGTAGTTCTAATTCACGAAGCCAAAAAATAGGTAAACACCTTCAACAAATAATCAAGGGCTTTCAAGGTTTATTCTTTATTATCTTATCAATTTATATCAAGCCATGAAGGGCAAATTTCACGTTTAAAAATCCTCAAGCGACAAATAATATGTGCAAATCACACTGAGGCGACAGCCCGATCCAAAAGAAATGTAAATTCTGCACTGCCGAGGGTCGAACGGCCCGAAACATAGATGCATCTATTTAATCTTCTGAGGCGTTAAGCCCATTCCATAAATAAACATATACCCTGCTCGCGAATCATGCATGCGACGCAGGTACATATAGGGACACATGCTCAATCAGTCAATTAAGAACTTATCGGGGAATATTTATCCAAATAAAACCAATTCTCCTTTAACAAATTTTAAGAAATGAAGTTTAATCCTTTTAGAAATTCACTTACTAATTCAATGTGATTTAAGCAATTCAAGCTATCAATGGGTTCGTAAACAATCCAAGTATAAGATGCTTTTGGGTCCTAACTACACGGATAATAGTATAATAGTAGCTACGCACGGACTCTCGTCACCTCGTGCGTATGTAGCCCCCACAAATAGGAGCACATAATCAATTATTTCACCTATGGGGACAATTCCCTTTTACAAGGTTAGAAAGGTGACTCACCTCGCTCCGAAGATCCAAACCGGCATTCCACGCCCTTCCGAAGACTCTAATTGATACACCACGCTCCAAAACTTATCATTGATGATGAAAACCCTCTCTTAAAGCTCCCCAAAAATCGCCCAAGCCATGAAAAATATGAGATGAATCACCAAACATCCGGTTTTAAAACAACCATTCTGCCTCAGCTATTTTCGTACCTGCGGCCCGCTAACCGCTTCTACGGTTCCGCAGGTGCGGCTTCTCTACTTCATCTACGGTCCTTCCCAGGCCCCCCTCATTTCCGCTTCTGCGAGCCCTCTACTGCAGATGCAGTTCCGCTTCTGCGGCTCTTCGACCGCATCTGCGGTCCCCCTTCACTTTGGTCCAAACCGTATTTGTGGCTCCCCTGGCGGCATCAACAGCTCCGCACCTGCGGCCCATTTTTGCAAGTGTGGTTATGACAGCAACCTTCATCCTTCCAAAAATCCCATTTTTGATTTGTTAGCCACCTGGAATCCACCCGAGGCCCCCGGGACCTCAACCAAACCTACCAACCAATCCCAAAACACATTAAGGACTTGCTCGAGGCCTCAAATCATATCCAATAATGTTAAAACCATGAATTACACCCCGATTCAAGCTTTATGAACTTCGAAATTTCAAACTTCTATTTTTTATGTTTAAACCTATCAAATCACATCCAATTGACCTCAAATTTTGCGCACAAGTCATATTTGACATTACGGACCTACTCTAGCTTTAAAAATTGGATTCTGACCCCGATATAAAAAAGTCCACTTCCGGTCAAACTTCTCGAAAACCTCCAAATTTCTATGTTTAGCCAAATGGCTCTAAAATGACCTACGGGCCTTCGAATTCACCTCCGATCGCGCCCCCAACTCCAGAATCACCATACGAAACTATTCACAGTCTCGGAATCCCAAACGGACATAGATAACACTGAAATGCACTTCAAGCCAAACTTATGAAATTTCTTCTAAAATGCTAACTTCCACAATAGGCGCCAAGACGCTCCCAGGTTATCCAAAACCTAATCCGGGCATACGCCCAAGTCCGAAATCATCATATGAACCTACTGGATTCTTCAGATCCTGATTCCGAGGTTGTTTACTCAAAAATCTAATCTTAGTTCATTCTTTTAACTTTAAGCTTTTGAAACAAGAACTCTCTCCCCATATCAACTCTGAACTTCCCAGAACTTAATTCCGGCCAAGCGTACAAGTCATAATACCTGAAATGAAGTTGTTCTTTGCCTCAGACTGTTAAACGGAGCGCTAGTACTCAAAATGCCCGATCGGGTCATTAAATAATGCCGAGCGGATAGAGGTATCGTCCTTGTGCTGCGAACGGAAGGAATGACTCGAGATGCAGCTCGCCTTGCAACAATAAGGCAATAGCCCGAGGAGAACACCCTCGAGGAACCTCCAATGGTACCAGATTTAACAAGACACAGCTGGCAGGGAAACCTCACCCGACATAATACAATTTCAGCATTGCTGTACCAAGTATCATCGAGCGGACAGACTCAGATCCAGCTCCAAGGGGGGAAGGAGATCGGGAAAAATAGAGCCGGCAAGCCACAGCGTATTTCCACGACTGTAAAGGTATGGCAGCACCCCTCAAAGATTCGTAAAGTGTAGAGTGGAAGTTCTTATTACCGAAAAAAGACGGTCCTAAAAAATGCTCCCAAAGGACACCCTTGCGCCCGAGGGAAAGGACGTCGAGACACCACCTCGGCCTCGCATTAATGTATTGGTAATCTCTTTCCTCATTTGACTTATTTCAAATAAAGCATGTGTTCATGAGTACAGGTGGTCCGACCAACTATACCGACGGTGTCGGTCCAAAGTCAATAAGGCAGTTCGGACTAACGAACCAAATCTCTCCCGCGCCTCGAATCTTTGATGGGTTCCGGATGCCAGTCGCCACAGAGATCAAGGAGGTCGTTTCCTCTATATAGCTCGCCCGAGCTCGGTCTGGTATGCCGAGCCCACAAGGCACAAACGTTTTATATAGATGATAATGGATATATCACCCGGAGGCGACTTTGACACTGCTCCGCCAAAGGGGTAAAACCCCTGGGACTAAAGTATTAGACAAGGAGCTATATGCGACGAGATGAAATCCCTCACCATGTGACCCATCGCTGGCATCAATGCCTTCGCCTTCGAAGGGATCAAAGGGTAAGCAGAATCACATCTTCGGTCAAGCCTGGTCGAACGTAGTAGAATGCTGCACAGGTCTCGCACATCAAAAACATCGCCTACGCATCCCACAACAAGGAAGAACTACTCCGCTCCTTTGTCATTCCCTTTTCTTTTTTTACTAACATGTATGCAGGCAATCAGCCGAGGCATTCAAAAGTTCTGAAATCCACTCAGGATCCGAGGCCTCTACAAGATATGTCGATCTCTCTTTCTTCAATCGGGTTTCTAGCCTAAAAAGGTCTCGCCAACAAGATTATTAGCGGAGCAACATACCCCCAAGAAAGGGATCCGACAAAATCGCAGTCCTTTTCTTCTGCAGTTAGACGATGTGAGGTGATCCCCTCTTAAGGACACCATCTCTCGAAAAGGCCAATAAATGGCAGGCTAAGTTCCAAAACGGAACCATTTAAACAAATCAAATAATCAAAGAAGTTGTACCCGTGGGGGCCTAGCTCACAACAACAGGACAACATGTATTTACATCATATATTTATTTCAAGCAATAAAGAATATTTTCTTGGCATTTTATAAGGCTATTTCGGCATATTCACGACAAAGGCCTCTCTGCCAAATACATCTCGAGATACTCAGAGACTTAAACAATTCGGCTCCCACACGACCCCAGGGTCGGGATGCCGGGCTCATCAAGCCCCTATAAGGCAACTCCGAGCTCACGAGAAGCGTTCTTCAAGCTTAAAATAACTCGATGACTCGAAGACTGCCGCCAATCGCCATGCACTGGAAAATCTAAAACTGTAAGACCCTAACGGGCAGCTCGGCATAACCAGACCTATTCTAAATAAACTGTAAGACCTTAATAGGCATGAAAAACTGTAAGACCTCAATAGGCATGACAAACGGTAAGACCTTAACAGGAATAAAAATACCACAGTTTAGGCTATACATCGCATTTGTAAGAATCCCTAAAGGGCATACCCTCGGTGTAGACGCCTAAACTGTCGCTTGGGATCAAAAATGGCCACGGCCAAACGCATATGACTATGGTCAAAATGGCTGATACAGCCAAAATAACGCAACTCGGGGATGCCTGACTATCGCTAAAAATCCTCCGAATATATTTCAAAAAGAACCGGTTAAAACAGGCTTCCCTCAGCAGGCAAAAAACGAGCTCCGACCACGTCGGCTCCAAATCACAAGAGCATCGATATACTTAATCTACAATCTATGAACCTTACGAGGTGCTCAAAACATCACCGACAACAACTTGAAATCGAGGTTCTTTTAGAATCGACGACGGGTCAGGCAAAAATAGTATAAAAGGCCTTAACAAGCAGAAACAAAGTCTACAAAAATGACCACGAGCGAAAATAGTGTAAGATCCATTGTCGCCAGCTAAGCAAGCCTACGGGCCTCATATTGAAAGGTTTATATGACCATACAGCGTAAGAGCCATTGTCGCCAGCTTGAAAATTAACAACTTGAGGATTAAAGTGAGTTCGAATTGTAACCCGATTCGCAGACCGGATCCAAAATAGTTAACTAAAAAAGCCTACGGGCCACATACTAAAAGGTCTCAATGACCAAATAGCATAAATGCCACTACTACCGGTCAGAATCTCAAGGAAATTTAAGGGTCGATTACAGCTCGAGTCGCAATACGACTTAGAGACTGGACCAAAAATTATAATATGCCTAAGGGCACGGCATAAATGCCACTATCGCCGGCTAGAAACTCAATGATATTTGAGGGGTCAATTACAGCTCGAGTCGCAATACGACTCGGAGACTGGACCTAGAAAATTGTAATACGCCTAAGGGCATGGCATAAATGCCACTATCGCCGGCCAGAATCTCAAAAAAATTTAAGGGTCAATTACAGCTCGAATCACAACGCGACTTGGAGACTGGACCTAAAGCTGATTGAGGAAACCAAAATGCCCAAGGGCAGGAAATAAAAACAATTACTGCTAGCCCGAACAAGCGCACGACTCGAGGGTATATTAAGCTGGAGTCGGATCCCAACTCAGAGACTGAGCCCGAAGATAGTCAAAGCATGCAAGCCTAAAGGCTAATCCGGGATCAAATCGATCTGTTGTAAACTCCAACAAGCTGAAATACAGAGGATACAAGTTGCGGGGTTTCCCCTCTTATTGTTACATATTGATGACGAAGTGCAATCTCGGCCTATGTTGTCTAATGAAAGCTATATATGTACACAACAAAGAAGGCAGGGAATATTCGTTCCCCTTTCTTTTTTTTCCAGTAGCTACGGACTAACGGTCTCCTCCTTATCGTCAGATATCATAAACTTGGCATCAGACTCCTCTCCTTTGGCTTGTCCTATCTCCTCTGAAAGATCAAAGCCTCTGGCATGAATCTCCTCAAGGGTCTCCCTCCGGGGTCTGCACCTCTTATACTCTATGTTATTGCCTACACGATCGAGGGCCTTCTTCAGCTCAGCTATAGTGACAACAGCACACCTTGAATGGGCCACAATTTTTTGCCCTGCCTGGGTGTTATTCATTACAACCTCGGCCTGGATGTTCACCACCTCGGTTTTTGCCCTTGATTGCTCGGATGAGAGCCACGCTATCATCTTTGCTTGAGTGGAATCACTCGCACGAGTAGCCTGGATTTGCGCCTCAAAAATGGATGTTACAGCCTGAGCCCTCTCTTTGGCCTCGGAATGGGCACTAACATGTGCTTGCAACTCAGTCAATTCACATTTGGCATCACCGACCTTGCCCCAGAGTTGATCTAGCTCATCCGCCTTGTCCTTTAACTAGAACAGTAGCGCTTCAAAAGACAACAAGACAAAAGGGAGGTGGGGAAACAGGCCAGCCCAGAATGAAGAATACCTATTTCTCTAAGAGGGCCTCCCAGGCATGGCTTCGATCCACCATACACCGTAAAGAAACGAGCTCATTTTCCTTTTCCCTACAGCGAAGTTCGAGGGATTTTTCCCTTTCTCGAGCCTCCTACAAATGGGGCCTCATAACAAAGCAGCTTGACTTTGAGCCTATCGAAAGCCTGAAAAAGAAAATCTAGGTGAGTAAATGGAAAAGAAAGGAGCACGGGGCCAAAACATCCCTACCGCGGCCAAAAACTTATCGCAAGGGCAAGATGATGAGCCTCACCGAGGGCTGAAGCTATGTCCAGTGGTTCTTTAACCCTGAAAGCTTTCTGACCGATTGAATTGCTTCCTCTCAATCGTTGTGGAAAACGTGTCTCACAACGAGCCTCCTCGCACCGCAGAATACCTTTCCTTTTTCCAGCGCTCCTTGATTCCTAAATAGGTAGTCTCGCCTCTAATGAACTTTCGATACCTGCGATAGAGGAATCAGGTGAGTCAGTAAAAGGAAAGTTGTCCCTAAGAAAAAGGGGGAAGGAGAACACCAAGTACCTACCATGATGCTTTGCCTCCCATCTCCCTTTTGAAATATCTCGCCACCTGCACCTATCGTAAGCCATGCATGCTGCTAGCTTACAAGACCATTCCGCTAAGTTAGGAACCTCGCCAGGTAACCAATGAGTTGCTATAAACAAAGGACAAAAAGACATCAATATGGGGCCGACCTCATATGAAGAAAAGGACAGTTCGAACAAAGTGCTTACGTGCGGAGCTCCATTTCTCAGGAAATGGTAAAAATTCTCCGAGGATAATGTCGGTTGTCCGAACTCGAATGAATTGGCTCATCCATCCACAGTCCTTATGTTCCTCACTTCTGTTTGTAGGAGCTCGAGTGGATCTACGCTGAAGAGAAACTAGGCCCCGGAAACATAATGGCTGGTACAACCTTATGAGGTGACTAAGGGTAAATTCTATCCCGACCTTGTAAGCAAAATATCTAATCGACCACACTATCCTCCAAAAAATGGGATGAAATTGTGCCAACATTACCTGATACCTTCTATAGAAATCAAGCATAACCCGGTCCAAGGATCCCGGCGTGAGAACATGGGTGTACACGCTCAACAAACCCTCAACATACATCATGACACTCTCCTCATGGGAAGGTACTTGTATAACCACACCTTTCCCCCATCCGCACTCTCTCCTGATAGCCCCAAGGTTCTCCTCCCTCACCGATAAAATAATCCTCGACACATGCCCCCAATGGTTCGGAATATTGGGAGGTTTCCTTGGCATGGCGACCCTCTTCGACGTAGCATACTGCGAGTGTTGATCCCTTGATATCGAGAGAGGATCGCTGGCGCCAACCAAAGGTGGAGCACAGGAAGGAATCCCCTTTGTTCGAGGATCAGATGTCGAAATGGCAGCCATGGCCATGATAGTGTGAGGCCCCGTGAAAAACATTTCCACTCTAGACCCGAACCTCATAGTGCCTAGTTAGGGTCAGGTGATAGAAACTCACAAACCGTGGTTCAAACTCTTTGAGTTGATCTATTCATTTAAAAATCAAGGATCAAGTTTTCCGGAAGAGTGCAAATATGCAGTTCAGAATGCGGTCGCATATCAGGTATGTGGACCGCATTTCTGCCGCAGAGTGAGTCACGGTGTTAGCTAATTTGAGGTTAAAAATATGTTCCACTATGCAATCGTATAACTGATATGCAGACCGCATAGTCGTCGCATAATTTCCTTGGAATTTTGTGAAGGTCAGTTCGACAGCAGAATGGGTATGCGGACCACATTTCCGTTGCATACCCAAGCAGAAGGACCAGGTTTTGGGAGCCTTTCTGCGGCCCGCATTTATACTTTGTGATCGCCTATGCAATCGCAGATCCGACTCGGGGCTCCAATTTTCTAATTTTTAACTCGATGCCCCTATTGTTATATTCGGTGTTATAACTCATTTTGAGCATTTTTCTGGACATTTCTAGAGTGAGAGAAAGGGGTCTAAGAAAGAGAAAGTTCTCCCAATCAAATTACTCCTTAGAATCTTGCTAAATCCTTGAAGCTAATCAAGTGAAGGATCCTAAATCTTCATTCCAAGAGGTAAGGCTCCATCACCTCAGCTTATATTTGTACACTTAGCTATATGGGGTCATTAGGGAAGTAATTCATGGGTATAAAAATGAATCTCTTGCATGCATACCACACCATAGAGTATTGAAAAGTAGTAAACTAAAACGATGGCAACTGGGGTATAGAATGATAGAAATTCCTCTCAAAAGGGCCTAAGGTCATAATGCACCTTTAGTGTTTGATATTATGCACGAACCAAGCTAGAATCTCAACATCGTCTCCAATTCTCGAATTAATTTGTAATTCTTACATAATAGATCGAAGCAATAAGAGTTATGGAAATTTGTAAAGAGTAAGGGAAGCTATATTAAGGTATGTATAGCTAAAATCCCCTTTTATTAGAAATTGAGCTCCGTGGACGTTTACAAAAGTGTGGTAAGGTTTGAACTGGTTGATGTATTGATTGTTATTGCACATTAATTGATTTGCAATTATCTACACATATACGTGAAGGATGTGCCTCAATGTGATGTATGTACCATTCTTGAAAATTTAGAAAAGTATGAAGAATACAATTATGTATCGAAATGCTTAGGCTATAGGCCAAAAATTGAAACTGAGAATTATTCATGCTAGCTATGTGATCACTCACCTGTGCTTGCAACTTAAACTACTCTTGTATATGTCTATGATCACAACTTGCAAGATGAATATTGAAATGGAAAACGATGTGATAATGGTGGCCCTAAGTGCCAAGGAATTGATATGATATATGTGAAATAAAGAATCGTATGTGATGACTAATGGGAAAGGAACAACGCCTAAATAAGGCGACCTATCCGATCGGGTCGTGATCGGACACCATGCCACACACATGGTGGTAATGTGATGATATTGAACGCTGGATAGAGGAAATGAAATAGTGATTGAGATACATGCCTCAAATAAGGCAACCTAGCAGGTCGGGTCGTGATCGGACTCCGCTCAAGATAGTGGTGGTATTGAAAATAGTGATGAACGTATTAAAGGAATGCCCCAAACTAAGTTATGGGAACTATGTGAATGATTTTATGATTTTCATATTTGATTCACCTATGTGATTTACTTGTCATTGCTTGGTAGTTCTTTCTAGTAAAATAGTGTTTAGTTATACATACTAGTACTATTCCATGGTACTAACATCCCTTTTGCTAGGGGCGCTACGTCACTAAATGGATGTAGGTGTTCCTATAGCAGGCGGTGTTGGTTGCAGCTAGTGCCGTATCATCCATTTAGCTGACTTGGTGAGCCCCACTTCATTTCGGGGATTTGTTTCATCTATTTGTCTTGTACGTTGTATTTGAGGTATAGCCGGAGCTTGTTACCGTCATTTTCATATTACATTACTCTTGAGTTATGTTTAGAGGCTCCGTAGACAGGTTGTGGGTAGTGCCGGGTATTGGAAATAAAGCAAAAACATTGATGTTTGGCAAAGATTTATAAGACTTGTAATATTTTGATAATTATGATTTAAGTTGCTAATGGAAATGAAATGAAAGTTGTTAATGAAATACTTACTAAATCTAATAAATGGAGTCCATCTCCTATTTAATCATAAGGATGTTTGGGTAGAATTAAACCTAACAGGCTTGCTCAGTCAGGTTTACTCGGTTGAGTGCCGGTCGCGCTCCTCGGATTTTGGGGCGTGACAGACAGGATAAAGAGAAGAAGAGGAGGATCCAGGCAAAAATTTCCTAAAACGGAGGAGTGAAAGGACTCACACAAAGTGCCAGGCTCTACAGAGGAGATAGGCTTATCAAAAAACTGCAGAATCGCCGCTTGAGGGGCGGATAGAAAAATATATAGAACACCAGGCAATAACTGCTTAATTGCCCAAGAAGGCCAATTAATTCTGGCTGCGTTAATGTCACCTTCCCCTTGGGGAGTGCACTGGAAGAATCATTCTGTTCTCCCGCATAATTCATCAAATCAAGGGACCTCGAGAGATCCCCAACGTCGGTTCGGAGGAGTTATCCACTCAAACTCGGGACGTGGCTAGACTTGGGACCTCAGGTCCAACCTACAAAAAGGCTCCAAAGTCCTGATGCTCAATGCTCTGAAGCAAGAAGGATACCAGAATAAAAGCTCCTTTCATATATTGGCAAAACAAAAAACACCTTTCCACTATTCTTCTCCTAGAAGGAAGAACGCATGAAACAAAAAAAGAAAGCATACAAAAAGGGGCTCGGAGACTACTCCTCGCCACTATCATCTTCGCCCCCATCGGGGTTAATAAAAAGCGCCAGTTTTCCCTCCGTCACGCAAGCCTCCTTCAGGTCAGTAGATAGCTCGACGCCCCGAGCCTCATGTTCTTCTAGGACGTCCTTTTTCCTCTTTGCTTTGGCATGTTCGACAGCTCGGACCAGCTTCTGCTCGACCGCCAAGGATTTGTCATGGGCCATCACATGCGTCGTGGCCGCATCCTCCTTATAAGCTACAGCATCTCATTCAACCTTAAGCTTAGCTGCAGCCAAAGCAGCAATCTCCCTGCGGGTGTCCGAGAGAAGGCCCCGGGATGTTGCCAATTCCCTGGTCACGGTCTCGTTCCGTTCCCTCATCCCAGAGACCTCCACTTCCAATTCATTGATTCTGGAGCTGCTCTGCTCGGCCTTCAGTGAGAGGCAAGATGATGAAAACGTGAATATATAACACATATGGTTGCTAAGTAAATGAGAAGGTATGAGCAAGGCAGAATACCTCAGCAGCAAGAGCAACATTCTCCCAAAGCACCGCCTCCAAAGAGTCCTGAAGCTCCTACAATTCTTTATCTCCCCGGGCACCCCGGGCCTCCGAGTCTTGCAGTTTTGAAGCAATGGTATTGTGCTTCTTATCATGGCATGAAATTTCCCCACGAAGTCGAAGGATGATGTGGTCATACATCTCTTTACACTACGGCACAATGAGAACATTAAGAAAGATGAAGAATAATGCCCGAGAGCGAAAAGAAATGCGCAAGGAAAAATCATCACCTGTTGCAAGGACTTCTCCGCTGCTTCGATGGCACCAGAGACATTGAGATCAACTCCGTCAGTTATGCCATCAAAAATCTTGGCAATGAGGCCTCCCCCTCTGAAAGGAGTACCAATCGTGGCACCAATCATCCTTTCAGCGTCTCTCAACTCTCCTGATGAGACTGGATAGTTCTGAATAAGATTGTTGAGGCCGCTGATTTCATCGAATAGCGATCCATGTTCTTGGAAGGCCCCAAACTTTGACCCCTCAAGACCTATAACCTTACTAGTAGAAGCTACATCGAATCTGGCCGCACGATTCAAAGCCACATCGACGTCCTCTTCGAGGGCCTCCGTCTCTATAGCCCTACCGGACCCAGCCGACTCGTACTCCATAGCCTCCGACCCGGGCACCTATAAATCTCTCTCGCTGGACCTCGCTCTCCTCCTTAATAGACTGCCATCATCATCCTCCCCCTCAACATCAAGGCTCAGCTTGGAGGTTAGAACAACAGTCTCATCAAGGCGAGCAGTGGCCTCCCTGACTTTCCTTTTCTTGTTCATATCGGGCCCCAAGGCCTCCGCTTCACCATTGGGGGTGGCCTCATTAGCATATCCTCTCCAAGGCCTACACCAGCATAATAAATGTGATACACCATTGGTTAGAGCTCGAAAGGGAATAAAAATGTTGGTCACGAGTGGTAAAGAAACCTCACCGTGATTCTTAGCCACCCAACGCTTCTTAGCCATGATGGTCTAGGACCGGAGACGATACAAGAACCTTTTATCCAAATGCTTGATCCATCCCGCCAAGTCATGGACCACCTCAGGGTGCCAAGCAGTGGTTGGAGAGAACACAAAGGGGTTATCATGACAAACAAAAGAATAATTGAGAAATGGCTAAAGGGAAATTCACTTACGACAATAATTCCATGGCTCGGGAAAGGGAATCCTTTGGGCCGGGATGATTCCGAGGTTCTCACTCGAACAAATCTGCTCATCCATCCTCGGTCTTTCCCCTTATCAACACTTGTGAAGAAAGATTTTTTGGACCGATGTCGAAGCTTGATTAAGCCTCGATACAGCCGAGGGCGGTACAATCTGATCAAATGGCCGATGGTCACCCGATTGAGTGCAAAAGTCGATGATAACCGGATTGATTTCCAAAGGAGGAGATTCGATAGAATTGTTAGGACGCATGGTAAATGGGTAGGTGTATATGTAAAGAAAGCCATCCTTGAAACCGGTAATATTGTCGCTAGGGTCAGGAATTTCTACTTCCACTGCTTTACTCCACCAACAGTCCTTTTTCACTTTGTTGGCGCCAGTCACAATGGTAATATATTGAGATACGTGCTCACATCAACCCGGTGTAGACGAGGGAGTCTCGATATCGAAATAGCTCGACGTATCAATATTGGAAGGGGTCCATTGCTCTAAAGTAGGAACCAATTTGTTTTCCCCCTCAGTTGATCAGGATGATGGCGCGGTATCATTACATCAAGGGACCGTCCTACAAGTCCTGGCCATAAAAAATGGCAAAACCTTTCCGAAAAGAGAGGGAAAGATGTAAGGGTATCAAACATTAGAAATTTTGATTTACAAGCTTGAAGGAAGGGTGAATATGAGGGGCACTGAGTGATCGGATCATTTATAGGAATCGTTGGGGAAGCAGAAGAGACGAACCTACGGCAGTTCGTGGGTTCCTCAATTACCGCATTTGACGGTGACACTGTACGGTTCCCTGGGATATGGCATTTAATTCTCTTAGATGGATGATGTCATAGTAATAATGGCCTCGAGATAATAGTTAAATATCGTTTCCTATCACTTCATTCTAGGAAACAGGGAGACTATCTGTGTGAAGTAAAATCCGGGGAATCTATTTCCCGCCATTAAGGTATGTTTGGAATGTGACAGCATATCGAGGTTGTGAGATCGTGAGCGGGCTCCCTATCTCGAGTGCCATTCGCGCCCCTGCGGTGGCTTGGAGGCTGAGGGATCTGTCCGTGACCCAGTAGAGGTTACAAAAATGAGAGACTCCTAAGGCAAGCAGTTAGGATCAATGGGCTCGGGTGTCTTGTCTAGCCATCCCATCCCCCTATCTTTACATTTAATTTATCTTGTACTATACCGAGTCCCCTCACCTATATAAAGGGGACTCATCCCACCTTGTAAGGGACTATTTTTGCTCCATTTCTCCACAAGTGCAATAATCTCTCTCTCTCTCTCTCTCTCTCTCTCTCTCTCTCTCTCTCTCTCTCTCTCTCT
>MU746102.1:35063-47840 GCA_026770625.1 Nicotiana glauca
AAAAACTCTTACTAGTTTGCAATGCACTTAAATTTTCTAAACTTGCATCTTCTTTCCCGAAACAGTTTTCAACTTTCTGCCTGAATTTTTATTCATCTCATGAAGCTACTATTTTACAACAGTCTTTAACTCGTTCTTACTTTCAAAGTCTTTTCATTTTCGGAACTCTCCTTTACAACTCTACTGTATTTCACTTAAACAATTCTGCTGATTTTCAAAGCCATCTCTGAACTTGTGTAATTTTCAATCTGCTGTTTTAAACTCTCCTGCATTAGGTTCTTAATCAATAACCCGTTTAAAATACATCAATTTCTAACAATTGGATCCGGGTTGCCTAATGCAGACTTTTTATCCAACTCCATGTGTTAAATTAGTCCGTCAGCCGTTTAATTTTAAAGACCAAATCAGTATGTGCAAGACATGCTAAACTAAGTGCTAGCTGATTTACGGGGTTTTCTGTGAGCCTTGCATGTTTGTTTGTTAATCCCCTCTACTTGTTATGTGTTTTGTTTGTCGCCACTAGTATTTTATCCTTTTGAACCCCATATATGCCTCTACCCCTTTCCTTTCCCTTTTAGGATTAGAAGTCCTAAATACCCCGGGACTAATAGGTTGGGACGGGTACTAGCATGCAATAAGTAAACGAAACCAATCGCGCTTAAATACCTTAACAGGTGGGAATGGTAGAATATGGAGATGATGATAATGGTGCGCTAATATCTCGTGTGGAAATGACTTGCTGGATATTGCACCAACGTGATCCATATTATATTTAAACCTAGGACCCTCTCCCTTTATTCATATGGTATGATGTTTTTTTAGAAATTTTACGTTTTTTCCCAAAGCCACTTATGTCTTTTCTCTTTCAAAAACTTTCAACTTATTTGTATTCCCTATGTGCACACATTATTTGTTTACTCCTACTCTTCTTAAAGTCACAACTAAGCATGGTCGGGAACCACACTAGTGGATCATGAGGGGTGCCTAACACCTTCCCCTCGAGATAATCTCAAGCCCTTACCCGAACTCTGGTTTTCTTTCAAATCCTTCTCCTTTTCTCTAAAAGTGTCCTAATGCACTATAATCATTAGGTGGAGATTCTTCAAATTCCATAACCCGGTTCCTCATAAGGGAATAAGAGTTATTTTGTCCATAATGTCGTAAACACGATTCCGCCCCTTTAGGGGGGGTGAAAAAGGGGGCGTCGACATCACCCACTTTGATAAGTCTGATTGATCCCTCCGGATCCCATTTTTCATCCATCTCTATCACATTGACACCTTCACCCATATGATCTGGGAGGGGGTTATTGCGGACATTAGGCATACCTTCATTTGCCTGGATCATCTTGTTGTCAATCAAAGCCTGTATTTTATCCTTCAATGAGTGGCATTCGTCGATGGTGTGCCCTTTCATGCCCGAATGGTATGCGCAAGTTTTAATTGGGTTAACCTATTGGGATGAGTTCTCTGTGGCCACACCAGGGATAGGAGTGACATAACCAGTAGCCTTCAATCTTTTATATAGGTGGTTGATGGGTTCAGCAATGGTAGTGTATTGTTTGAGTAGTCTGCGGTAAAAATTAGGTCGTGGTCTTGGGTAGTTTTTACGAGTTGGAGGTAACTGAAAGTGAAATGGTTCAGAATTATAGGTATGAAAAATAGTGGATGGTTGGGAAAATCTGGGGGATGAGGGTTGATATATAGGTGGTGGTGATGGTTGATATGTGGGTGGAGGTGCTTGATATGCAAGTGGGGAGGTTCAGAATACGAATAGAGTTTTGGGTCCTTTGGCGACCATTACTGCTCCCACGTCCTTCTTCTTAGATATACCCCCTCAATGCAATGCTTTATTATTGTTCTACAATGCCTCAAAGTTCGTTATCATCCCGCTCTTGATGCCTTCATTGATCCTTTCACCAAGTTTGATGATATCAGAGAACTTATGGTTTTCAATAACCATCAACCTTTCATAGTACTGTAGATCTTGTGCTCTGTCGAAGAACTTATTCATCTGTTTCTCATCCCATGTTGGCCTGACCTTGTTCTCCTCTAACCTCCAACGAGTAGCATACTCACGGAAAGACTTGGTGGGCTTCTTCTTGAGGTTCTGAATGTAGAAGACATCTGATGCATTCTCTATATTGAACCTGAATCGGTCCATGAAATCAGACGCCATACTCACCCAGTTGGACCATTTCTTACGATCCTAGCTGATGTACCAAGACAAGGTGTCTCCGGTAAGACTCCTCATAAAAAGCTTCATCTAGATTTTTTCATCTTTTCCGACCCCGACAAGCTTGTCACAATAGGTTCTTAGATGAACCATGGGATCACATGTACCATTAAACATCTCGAACTTGGGAGGTTTGTAACCCTCTGACAGCTCTACATCCAGCTGTATGCATAGGTCTTTATAGTTCAGACCTTCTATCCTTTTACCTCCTTCAATACCCTGAACTCGGTTGGTCAACTTCTTGAGCTCCTCAGCCAGGTTCTTAATGAGTGTGTTCTTCTCAACAGATTTTGATGCATAGGAGATGGGTTGAGTGGAGTGCGGTAGGGTCTCCATATATATAGGGTTGTTTTGGTGACCTAGAGTTTGAGTATAGTGGTGATCATTGGTGGAATTCTAGGGTTCAAAAGTGGCTGGTGGAGTATTTTGTGGAGTATGGTAGGTGTTTGGACGGTATTGTGGTGGGATGGTTTGATTTTGTGGTGGAGTTGTATAATGGTGGGGTATGGGAGGGTTTTGTGGGAGCTTGTTGGGTGTGTTTTGAGGTGGTGTGGGGTTTTGAGTGTTTGGATGACTTATGTCTAGGACGCTATGTGAGAAGGATAGGTTTGCCACATTGGATGACTTATGTCTAGGACGCTATATGAGAAGGATAGGTTTTCCACATTCCGGACATGCTCAAGCTCACCTTGGAGTTCCAGTATTTTCTGTTCGAGCCATGAAATTGCTTCATTTGGGGATTGAGTTCCCCGACTATCAGAAGTTTCTGCATGTTCAACATGTGTGTTATTTTCCTTTCTGGTGTCGTTCAAATCTTCCATTTTTGCTTTTCCCTTGCCTTCTCGTGGACTAGGGGAAGGAGAAGGTGGAGAGCCCCTGGATCTTGTGTGATAAGCTGATGATGCTAGTATGCACGAACCAACCTTTGGGGAATGGGAATAATGAAAAGAAAGAAAGAAAAACAAAAGGTAGCCAAGTCAGTAATGATTCAGGAAAGTTTGTAGTATTTAAATACATATTACGGGAATATAAATTTGCATCCTAATTTGGGAGCCCCGTTGTGCCCGAGGTAGGCCTAGTGACATATAAATTTGAAGAAATTTAGTGCCAATAATTGCCTCATTTCATTAATGTGAAAATAGACAACCCAAAACGATACCAAATAAGATAATTTCACTAATGGCACTTGACCTTATTAGATTTAAAAAGCAAGTAAACCTAATCTATTTGGTCCCAGAAAGACCCTCTCCAGATTGGATTCTCTTGTCCATCAATTCCCCCAGTTCGTGCAGGTTCAGCAGTAAGAATGCCCTTGCCAAATGCCCTCCTTCGTTTCCCTCAGCATTTTGGCAATCGGTGACTCTCTTCCTCATTTTCCCTTCTAGTTCCATTAGACTGTACTCTCGATACTCTAACCTTTCGCTGGATTTAACAGCCTTTCTTTCCACTCATTGATCATTTCCATGTCGTCTTTATGTTGTTCCATATGCTCATCTTTAGACTCACGAATTCTCTTGCGCACTTTATTGTACTTCACCTGTGCTTCGGCAACATCGTCTATAACCCTGTTTCCTAGACCAACCCTTGGCTTGAAGATCCATGTTATGTTATCACCAACCATGAGGGTAAAAGTATATATGACCCGTATAATATCGATACAGCTCGATGGTATCCTTTTCCAAGATAATCTTCAAGCTCCACATGTGTTGTGCTTCATTCTTATATAGGATGGCATCACCCTAAAAATCGGCTATGAAGTGACTTATCTTAGTGACTCGCGGTATGACTTGTTTCCTGCCTGCCTGTCTCATAACCTTGAGGGGAGCGTAAGTGTATATGCCTCTTAACCCAATCAGTACCAAGTAGGGAACATCCCTGGATCTAATGATGAACTCGTCGATAGGGAACCATTCGAACATCCATTGAACCTGGTCCTCGGTCAGATTATTGAAAAACTGCACCTATCCTATAGTGTCCTTTGGTTGAGCAAACATGTCCGGAATATATGTCATTTTCTTCGGATGGTGGAAGGCTATATGATAATTCCACGGTCTTCGTGGAAACTCCTGATGGTATTGGCCCTTTTGGAGATGTTCTAGCAGCGAAACTTGTAGCAACAAATTACAACCCTCGAAAAATCTGAACCCCTTCTGACAGCGTTCCAAGGCCCGGTAGATATCTGTAATGATCATAGGGACAATGGTTTATGTCTGCCCCTCAATCCCGTCCATCATAGTTTTGGCCACCATGGCCAGCCTAGTATGGATTCTATCCCCTTGGATCGGGAACACTCGCATGCCCAAGAAACAAACAACGAACATAAAGACCCTACGATGAATCCAACCCAAGGAGGTGATGGAGAATTCATCATCGAAGATACGGTAAGACCTGCTGTGACTGTATCGCTCATAGAGGAAGTCGAAAGGTATGTAAGAGTTTTTCAGGAACTCAAGGTCATCATTCTTCTTTAACCCCATCCTTTTCAAAAATCCCCTAGTGGTGCGGTTTTCTGGTGCCAATAAACTAGGGCTATCCCAAGGTAGCCCAGCAAATCCCCATATTTCTTCCAAAAGAGGGGTCATTTCTATGTTTCCGAAGTGGAACACAACCCTTTCTTTGTCCCAAAACATGGTGGTAGCCTCGATCAACACTTTTTTTTTATGAAGATCCAACAAAGAAGGCAAATTTCCTAGAACTCGTTTCACCTGAATTTGGTTACTTGAATGAAGATCCCTCTACCAATCTAGCAAAAGTGAAGGTATGCTACCGACCATGCCAAATCGGGGTACTTCGTGCCTCATTTTCTGCAAAACAAAGATGGTTAGGCCCTTTCCCCCTCCAGGTTTGTCTATTTATACAACAATGATTAGTATATTGGCACTTACATCTCTAAATTAGTGCACACAATCGTGGTTGCGTCCGTTGGGATTATGAAAAACCCGATGGACTTTTGGGTGAGGCTTGTTTTAAAGGGTTATTATGTGGACAACATATTAACCTGGCTAGGTTTGACCATGATTCATGCACAATTGATCTGTATAAGGTTGCTATAGAGGTCTAGACTGGGACCCTCAAGCGGACAACTTGAGGGGGAAAGGCCCAGAATCGTCGAACACATAGCTGATCGACTAGTTTTACTACAAATATGCATTTCCGAATTTGAATGGGTGATATATAGGAAGAGCACAAACACTCATCAAGCGTTGCTATAGGATTAATTACGCACGAGTGGAACATGATGTTGAGCATGATTTATGCAACAATAAATAGCATGTTGTCAAGTATTCGCACATTAAAAATGATAAATGCGGTATTTAAATAATTGAAAGACAGTTGCAAAAAAGAAAACAAAGAGACAAGTCTGTTTCAGGAAATAAAAGAAATCATAAATGCTTGAAAATAAGCATAAATCCAAATAAGAGGGGAAGGAAAAATTTGTATCAACAAAATAAAGCATGCTTGAGACGAATTCACAAAAACAAGTTCGTTATGGTAAGAGCCTAAAATATCCCCGGTAGAGTCGTCATGCTGTCGTGCCCTCTTTTTCCTTGCGGAGTCCAAGTTTTGACATTCATTGGGAACAATTCATTTCCTTTTGGGATTGGGTATTTGAATTTGAAGAGTCGCCACCTAATGGATTAAGGTGCATTAGGGCACCTAGAGCATATAACTCATAAAACTGGTTTGCATTACTAGAGACTTGGGTAAGGGCTCGAAATAACCTTGAGGGGAAGGTGTTAGGCACCCCTCGCGGTCCACAACGGTGGCTCCCGGTCGAACTCAAATTATGTGAATTATTCATTTAACAAATAGGCAATCTAAGCACACATATAAGATAAAGGAAATTTGACAGATATGCAGTCTAAGCACACATATGTAAATAAGATAAGAGAAGTCCTAGGTTTGTTAGCCTATAGGATCACATTTGTACAATACCCGATATGCCTTCCTCAACTAGAGGAGTTACACATGGTATTAACGCACAAGTCATCATATCCTTTACTACCCAATTACCCTCCCCTTGGTCATAACCTAAAGCATTTTAGCAACCTTAAGATGTATCCTATGCGTGCACCACCCGTCCATTTACTTATATAGTCCCGGAGGTGATTAGCACTTCTAGTTAAGGTGGTTCTAGACTCTCCTATAGTAATTAAAAGGAGAAAACTCTAGGCGACAAGAAAAACATGAAGGGCTGGACCAAGAATAGAACAATTAAAAGGCTCACATTTTACCTCCACAAATAGAGCAAGTAAGTGCAAGTCTCAAACAACAGATTTTAGATATTTCAGAAAGGCCTTAGAACAGGATATCTAGGTGAGCATGACAAATGAAGGATATGCAGTATTGTGTTAAGGCAAAGTGATATAGACCTATTCAGTTTGCCTACTGAAACTTTTTAGAACCTGTTGAACCTGGGCAGTCACAAGCAAAGCATAGTTTCACGGTTTTTATTAGACATTGATTACCTATATGCTTACCTAGGCGTGGATCTATAATACCTTATAAACACATTGTCTAAATGTAATCAGAATTAGTTTAAAACAAATTGAATTTATTAAGTCATATAGGCATGCTGGTCTAGTTGCTGAATGTTGCAGAGCTAGTTTACATACATTTAATTCTAGAACATGATATATAGGTGTTGAGATTGTTTTTAAATAGGATAGTTACTGATTTATGCGATGTAGACATGGTTTTAAAGTGAATGCAATAACAATCCTAAAGCAGGATCTCCAATGTACATAACGAATGGACGTTTTTTGTTAAGCAGGATTATAGCAGTAATTTAATAACAGAATTTCTAGGTGATCATGATTATGTAGAAGCAGAATTTCATAAAAAATAAGGTGATGAGCCTATAGCATGTTTTCTAGTATGCCAAACAATCCTAAAAATATGGTTTCTAAAGCAAGTAAACATAATAAACCTAACACATGATTCTAATGCAAGTAAACATAACAGACCTAAGGCATGATTTTTAATTCAAGTAAGCATAGTAAATCTAAAGGCATGATTTCTACCCGATTTTCCTCACAAAATCATATAAGAATCCCCTCCCCTTTTACTAATTTCCCCAATATCTGTTTACATGGATCATTATTACAGACCATAAGTGAATTAGATAATGAATAAAAGCTATGCTATAGGTAGCCTTAAATAGGCCCAAAGTGAACCTGGAAATACTAGGCATTCAAACAGTCCAGATGTCATAGTCTCATGATGTCCAATAAGGGTATCCTGGTGCGTCAAAGTTCCCATAGGCCTCAGGGACCCCGGGTAGTGCTCACACCAAGATCCTTTTAAATAGGAGAGTAGTTATGTATAGTGTGGAAGGGACAGCCTCAATGTGCTAGAGTTTTGAGGAATCTCATGGATTCCTAAGCAGTACACACACTGGAGGGGTAGAACTTAAGTAATCTAGGATTAGAAGTGAGAGTGCTTGACATAGTTGATTTTTTTCTTTTAAACAGTGTAGAGGTAAAATATTTAGGAGTGAAAATACTTTAGGAGTAATAATAGTTTGGAGAAACATATTAGGAGTGAAAAACATGTTGAAAACCTTTTGAGGGAAAGGAAGGTTCAGCAAACAACTGCAGAGTCACAAAAGTATCACATTGTGCAGTTTCAACTTCACCTTGTCAATCAGTTCTAAATGTACAAGCAGTTACAAAAAAGGAAGCAGGGGTTGGGAACAGAAGACACTTGAAACATGAGCACATAAGAAGAAGGGTGAAGGCAGTCATGTTAGTTAATAGAGACACAAAGCAGGCAGGAATACTGATTTAAGGTCTAAATTACAATCATACTTAGTGATAAGCATGCTATTTAAGAACACACAAGACTTAAGAACTGCAATAAACATGTTGGCTAATCACAGTGAGACATAAGTCTGAATACAGAGGCAATCATGCTGAAGAATATAGGAAGAACCATAAAGATTCAATCACACTGAGTAGCCATACTATTTGGGGTTACAGGACAGGGAAGACACAAAAGTAAATAGGTTGTTTTAGACCATATTGAATACTTATAGACATGCTAATTAAAACATTGAACAAGAGAGGGTGAAACTTAAACATACCAATCACACCAGCAAACGGGGAAGAATAATTAAGTGCTTAAGCAATTAAACTAGTACAGAAAGAGAAGTTAATTCAACAAGGAGAACATAGATTTGAATTTCGGAATGACATTGAAATAGGAACATACCAGTGAAGGAAGCAAAAGCAGAAAGTAAAGTGAGCAGGATTCCACAGTCTAGCCTTGGCTTTTAGCTGGTTAGACAAGCAATGAGCACAAGTAGCAGAAAGAGAGATGAGAAAAAGTTTTTGTGTGTGTGTTTTTTGAACTATTGTTTGTGTCTTTGAGAGGTAGAACAAGAGCGTATATATAGCACTTGGGGAGTAGGACGAATAAGGTAAAGAGAATTAAAAGTCAATCAATTAAGGACAATCAAATAATCATAGAATCAATTTCAATATAAACCCCTTAATTAGGGGTAATCAATTAATGGTCACAACGGGGGGATGGCTTAATTAGGGCAAGAAATCCAAATTATACCAAATAGGGAGTTAGCAAAAATCGCAAAATCATACGGATGGCTAGTTAAGGCAAGTGTGATCACTTAAAGTTACAAATAAGAAAATAAATAATATCTGTGCACATAGATTTAACAGGGCAAAATAATAGGAAATAATCAGTAAAAATCTCCAAAAATACTACTTTTTGGGAAAGAATTACTCAGATTCCCTTAATAGAAATCAACTAAGTAAAACCTCACAGAAATATACGATTTAACAAGAAACAGGTTGGAACCATTAATAGAGATCAATTAGGGCAAAATCCCCAAAGAACACTGGGTTTTACAGGGAAAATCTTTAAGTTCAAAAGATGGAATAAATTAATACGACTGGCATCACAGAAATAACCAAATTGTCAAAACAAAATTGAAGAAAATCATCATATCACACGGAATTGTCTAGGGTTTGAGCCTTCATGCAAAAATCAGTCAAGATGATGAAAGAATAATTAATTAAATACTGAAAAGTTAGGAAAATCTTTGAAGAAAGTCTGGGATAAACCCTAGCTTTAGAAAGAGCGATTAAAATAGAAATAGTTAACTAGAACAAGGAATTTTTAAAGGAAAATACTTAATAATGCTCGAACCACCTCAGATCTATAAAGATCTGAGAAGAATCGACAGTATTGAACTAGGTTTTTCAGAAAATAGCAGAGATGAAGAGAATAGGTCAAGAACTCATGGATTCGTGATAAAAACAAGAGGAAACCCTTACTTACAAACTAAAATGGCTTGAGACAGGTCGATAAACAAGTTTCAATCCAGAACCGGTTGGATTTCCTTGAGATCTTCTTAAAGACTCATGAAATCGAAGAGCCATGGAGTATAGGAGACTAGGACTGGTCGGAGAAGGCACGAAAATGCCATAGAAAAGGTGTTCTCGCCGGTGATGGCGGTTAGGGTTTAGGTTGAGTTGAGAGAGAAATGAAGAGATGAGGGAACGAGGGTGGCAGAGTGTAGTGAGAAATGAGCTAGGTTGGGGGGAGGGTCGTTTGAGATTATTATGGTAGGTTTAATTGTGGACCGTTGATCAAAATGATCAACGGCTACGATTAAACGAGACTATTGGGTCGGGGTATGCAGATTGCACCTAAGGGAGTTTTGGGCTTCTTTTGGGTCAGTATTAAGGGGTTTGAGCTGGTTTTAAAAGAGGCCAGGTCTGAAAAAATAAAAGGCTATTTGTTGAATATCGAAACAATTGATAAAAATATTTTATAAAATACTTAACAGATTTTAAAAAATAATTTTCATGCATAGAAATGCTTTAAAATAATTACTCAATATTTTAAAAATACAATGAGCTATTTTCTGATAAAATAATATAATAATGCATACATGGACTATAATGGCAAAGTTATTGCAATTGTAACCCAAAAATATAAAATATGGTGATTTGTGCAATAATTAAAACTTAGTGCAAATGTAAATGATAAAATTAGATCATAAAATTATTATAAAATTATTTGTATTGTAATTAGTAACTGTTTGCATAAATAAAATACTGGAGTAATTTATTAAAACCCTTAGAAATGCAGAAATTATGAAAAAAATTTAATTGATGCTAATGCATGGTTTAGGAGGTATATATGCATCTTTTTAAAAAAATATTATAGGAAAAAATTGGGTATCAACAAAGAGTGTCACCGATACTCAAAGGTAACTTTTACAAAGCGGTGGTTAAACTGGCCATGATGTATGGGGCTGAGTGTTGGCCTGTTAAGAACTCACATATCCAGAAGATGAAAGTAGCAGAAATGATAATGTTGAGGTGGATATGTGGGCACACTAGGATGGATAAGATTAGGAGTGAAGATATTCGGGAGAAGGTGGGCGTGACTCCCATTGATGACAAGATGGGGGAAGCGAGGCTCAGATGGTTCAGACACGTACAAAGGAGAAGCCTAGATGCTCCGATAAGGAAGTGTGTGCTATTGGATTCGGAGGAAATGGGAAGAGGTAGAGGACGACGTAATAAGTATTGGGGGAGAGGTGATCTAGCAGGACATGACGAGGTTTCAGATTTCTGAGGACATGACCCTTGATAGGAAGCTGTGGAGGTCGAGTATTAGGGTTGTAGGATAGGAGGTAATTGAGTCTTTCCTTACTTCGTACCTTTGTGATGCTAGTCTGATAGGGTTTTTGTCGAAGTCAGCCGGTGGCAATATTGTGTTACTCTTTTGTTTTCCATTGTGTCGGGTCTGTGTACTGTCTATCGTTTTTGCTTTGCATTACTTTCTCATTTTCATGATGTTATTTTTCATATGGTTTCTATTGGTGGTACTGATATTGTCTCTTTTCGTCTTCTTGAGCCGAGGGTCTTTCGGAAATAGCCTATCGACTCCCTCGGAGTAGGGTAAGGTCTGCGTACACACTGCCCTCCCCAGACCCCACTGGTGAAATTTTACTGGGTCATTGTTATTGTTGTTGTATTTCTGCCTGTCTACTTATTTTGATGGATCGCTCTAATTAAAAATTAAAGGCAAGTATATTTCATCTTCACATTTCATACAAAAATATAATAACAAAAGGTTTGTGTCACATATATCGTTTCTATTCATTCATGCAGCATACTGTGGAATGTTTCTTCCATTGATCCAAACCACGGGTGGCTAATAGCTTAATCACATTATGGCTGGGAAGCTATTCGAATTTAATGTAAATACACATGCAATTATGCCAAAATATTACTCATTTTTCGTGTTTAGAACAATTACTCATTTTTCCTTAAGAAACTAGTACTAACAGACATTTTGCATCATATCGACAAAATCAGTTTGTAAAACTACTATTGTACTACTGTGGAACATAAATCTTGCATAACTTAATGCATGCATTATTTAATATCATCATCAGATAATGTCCATAAAATTATGCAAGAATCGTTTTTTTATATGGCCAAAACATGCATGGGTTATTTTTTAAATCACTTTCACCAAACCTAGTATTTCATCCGCTCAATTTTGGCGTTATTTTCTTATTATTTCATTTTAGAAAGAATATTATGATTTTATTTAAAAATAATTTAATTTTAAATTTTTTATTTTACTTTTTAGGAGCTTTTCATAGCCAAAAAAAATTATTATTACATATTTGAAATCACAAATTAAGTTATAAAAGTTTTACAACCACATAAATCTTATGGTACATTTAAAATCACAGTTTCAAAAATGTTACTTTATTTCGTAATTCTGTATAAGTCAAACTCACATAATTGTAGTATTATCTTATACATAATCGATTCTATGAATTATTTTTTAAATCCTCCATTTGCAAAGTTAGGAACTAGAGGATAAGAGGAAGGCACGCAACATGCTATGTGGGACCCAGTCAACGTCCGTAAAAGTACCGGCCTATTACGTCTGATGTGGGGGCCCACTCAGCCGGCGATTTACAGTTAACCGGTAAACTCATCCACCTGTGGGCTCCTCCTTAATATAAAAAATATCTTAAAACCATAATCTAAAATGCTTAAAATATAGTACTTCCTCTCTTACAATTGATATGAACCTATTTGATTGGCACGAAATTTAAGAAAAAAATAAAGATTTTTGGAATTTGTGGTGCTAAACAAACTTAGATAGGGGCCCAGAGTATTTGTGTGGTTGTAAAAGTTTCTCATTAAGGATAAAGTTGAAACTTTAAGCTAAATTATTACTAAATTTAGAAAAAATTTATTCTTTTAGGAACGGATAAAAAAAGAAAGAGGTTCGACTGTCATGTCGGTAGTAAAACATAAGAGGAAACTCCCCCAAAAAATTGAAAAGAAAAATAAAGGCGAAATGAGAAAACCAAAAGAAAAAATTCATACGGAGAGAGAAAATATTTCTCCCCCCCCCCCCTTTTTCCATTTTTGTCCTCTTGTTTGTTCCTCAACTTCTTTCAGAGAAATGGTCGAAGAGAGGTTCTTGTTTTGAGATCATCCTGCAAAGGCCAGTCAAAAGAAAGAAAAAAATCAAAAG
>MU746102.1:48875-62887 GCA_026770625.1 Nicotiana glauca
CCAAATGGTTTGGCTTATGAAATACTCCTATTTTTTGCCACCCCCTTTTCAAGAAACAATATTTACTGATTATTTGCTATTCTGCCTATGCATTTCCAGATAAAGATGAATTTTGGAGATAGAGGTTGAATTTTGGAGATTCATCAGCCTGAGTTTGTCATTGTTTGGTGAAATTGGAGGTGTTGTTGTAGCCTAAACTTTAGAAACTTAGAAAAATGAGAGACCCCAATTTTGTCAATTGTATCAATATGGTTAATATTTTTTCTTTATTTTGTAATATAGTTTGTGTATAGTGTAGAAGTTTTATAGATAAGCAAATAGTGGTGTACTTGCTCTTGTTTTTTTATAACTTATTTCGTGTGCCCGAGTGATTTCAATTGCTTGGAGAGTGTGGCACTTTGTATAGTGTTAGCAGATATTGTTACTGCCTTAACCACTGGTACATATTGTTCTGCAAGCCATGGGGGGTAGATGGAATACATATGGAATCAAGTTATCGTATCTTGCTCTTTTGATTATCGTTTTAGACATTCGCGGTTGTTGTTCTCTTAATTCTGAAGGTAATTCTTATACTTGGACAGCTCTACTGGTTTTGTGTCTCTGTCTTGGCTAGTTTTAAGTGTTTGGTATGTTTCTTGTTTGTTGACTATTGTTGGTGTGAGAAACAGGATTGGCATTACTGAGATTCCGAGTGAAAGTGGATTCTGATCCATATGGCATTCTTGAAAACTGGAATGCAGATCAGTGTGACCCATGCATGTGGTCTGGTGTCCAGTGTAAGGATGGTAAAGTGCAAATGTTGTAAGTCCCTTGTCACACATACCCAAAACTCCGTAATGTTATTTGTTCGTTAGTTTTTGTTGCTTTGCTGTCAACAAGTCTGTTGAAATGATAATGACAATCAAAGTGAAAACACTGAGTTGTGGACTTGTGGGTTTTAGTGTTTGTGGGGTTTAATATATTGTTGAATTGTTTTTCTGTTCTCTGTTTAGGGACCTTCATGGATATTCATTGAAAGGAATACTCGCACCAGAACTTGGAAATCTCACTCACTTGAATTCACTGTAAGCTACAGCTACACTTACATGGATCTGGTTTTAGTCTAAGAACAATATCTAGTGTGCTATGTTCAAGGAACTAATACTTCCCGATCTAGGTCAACACTATCTTATCCCTATACAATTTGAAATTGCACCGAATTTACATATTAGTACAGTTCTCCATTTTTGTTTCCAGTTGTTACTTAGGAGCTGTCTCATAATATAAAGAGTGTCATATACATTGCAGTGGAGGTCTGCCAAATAAAATTTTTACCTTATTTCTTTTGCCAAAGAAAACGTGCAAAAGTAATTGGGTAAATTTTTTCCTTTTACTTTTTTTACAAAGTGTAATTGGGTTGATGTCTGGTAATCATAGCTTCACCATCCACTGTTCTGCATCTATTTACTATGTATAACTTGTTTTAGAATTTTAATAAATTTTATTCTTCTCTGAATGCTTTTCGTCCACAGTGTGCTTTCTGAAAACCATCTCTCTGGTCCTATTCCTAAAGAATTTGGACGTCTCAGAATGCTGGAGGTGCTTGACTTGAGGGATAATAAGTTGAGTGGAAGAATTCCAGCAGTAATAGGAGATTTGCAATCACTTAGAAGATTGTAAGCTGATAATTTGTCGTGTCTGTGTGCTTAAATATGTTTGTATGGATGTATGCAAAAACATTGCCAACAAAATGCTCTTGAATTGTGCTTGATGCTTTTTGCCGCAGGTTGATTTGCGACAATAATTTCACAGGGAAGGTTCCTGTGCAAATTTGGAAGCTTCATCTGCTCTCAGAATTTCAATTTGATGATTACCTCACCTCTGGAGTTGCTTCCGGAAATGGCTGCATAAACAGAAAACTTGGGCATTGGTAAGACTCCTTTAGTTGTTTGTCCTTTTATCTTGATCTTCCAGTTGTGCTATATTTTAAAGTTGTATCTACGTTCAATGATATTGCAAGTGCATAACATCTGTATTCAAGCCATTCGAGAAACATATGCCAATTTTCTACTTTCATAATAACCTGCTTTAGTCTTTCAAAAGCGCCTCACTGCCTCGTGCAATAACTTCGTTAGGAAAATTCAACCGTTGACAACTTATCCTTTGGAGAGGCTGTGAAGATCTTTGGAACATTTTCTATGCAGATAGTGCCCCTAATAGTCTCTCATACTTTCTTTAGAATTCAAGCTTTTGGCTGTTGTATAGCATGGGGAAGTGGGAACAATTTAACAGTATTGATGATGGATGACTTCTGGATAATTGGAAGTAGAGCTTGGACTTGATGGGGGAACTCAATGCTTTCATCACCCATGTTTTTTGTGAATCTGGGTTTGTCATGTTTCCAATATCGCTGTTGGATGTTTGAGATCTTATAGCAATAGGTGTCTTGCACCAATCTATGGCTAGGCGTGTGAGGATGAGGAGTGCAATTGCATTTTCGCTAGTATGTGGAAATTCCTCCCATTTCTCACATGCTGGTTTCTTCACTTCCCTTCTCTAAACCATCTTCTATGCCCCTACAATATTTAGAGGGGATTGGATTTTAGTGTCTCTTTAGCTGTGATCCATCATCTGTGACTTTTTCTCATTCATCAATATAACCATCTGTTTATGTCTCATTGCACATTTCTTATTCTCTTGACTTTTCTGTATATTGTCAACTAAAATTGCTAGGTATGCAACTAGTCTTTGCCATGAGCAGAAGAACACTTGATTTTATAGTATGCCTGTTTCGCAACGTGAAGAATTCTGCTGACTATAACTAAGCACAAAACGTATTCTATTGGTCCTGTTGACTCTGTTTGAATTCGGGATCTAGGCACTCTTGGATAAGTAACTTCGAAGTTTTAGATTTATAACTGGTGTCAGAGTACTAACTACTAAAGCGTTTAGCTTGGTGTGAAAATTACCATCCATTTAATATGCTTTCATTTTACTTCTCAGTCAGATGCTTTGTGTTTCATGCCTCTCTCTGAAAATTTGTTGCCTTTTAATGGCAGCATCAGGCGTGGAAGTTTGAGGCGATTTAAGACCATAGGCTCCTTTATCAGACCAATTAAAGGGACGCTTAAGTGTTATCTTAGTTTCTTCACACTGTAAGTAACTAAATAGGTTTCTTTCACCTTTATGCTTTCTCAAATTTTAGCGGTTCAGAAGCAATTATTTTGTTTCCTAAAGGTTCACTGGCTTTTTGGGTGATCATGCAGACTTATGCTCTGACAACCTACGAGGTGAGTGAAAATCATTTTATGTGACACCTTTTATTTGAATTTCAAAGAATTGTACACAAAAAGAATATGTTATGTTTTTCTGTTTGGCAGGCTTACTAAGGCCTCACTTCATCCACGCTGTACAGAACCAAGGAAGCACTGTACGTCGTAAGTTAGTTGAACAATCCAGTAACCTTGCTGCTGTTCCTGCCAATGGAGGGAAACCATTGGGACCTGTTGTTCCTATGCCAAGCAGCAGAAGTAGTGGTTCCTTTCGTGCTGTACCAAATACTGTGGGAACTCCTCCTCTTCCAATTATACCATCCTCACCTCGACAGCATGAGCCTCAAACTCCTCAGGGACATTCTAATGGTGCTGTTAAACAGCCAACTGCTAGTCAAGCCCCACCTGGTAGAAAATCTGCAAGTACATGGAAGTATATAGGAATCGGCATTGGGGTTTTTCTGGTTGCTATTTTTGTGTGTCTGATCTTCATCTGCAAGAGCAAAGCTGTGCAAACAATAGGCCCTTGGAAGACTGGATTGAGTGGACAGCTGCAGAATGCATTTATTACAGGTACTTTTGATTAATGTTGTGTGAAAACTGATGTGATGACACTGCTGGTATTATGTCCAATATCCATATGATCTAGTTCAACTGTTGTGTCCATTTCTCTATGGTGAATATAATCCCAACCTTTGACGCTTATGATAGCCCATTGTGAGGCTTCTTGGACAGGAGCCTAGTCCTCTTCCTGTTCATTGTCTGTTGTGAAGTATGAAGCATTTTTAGGGTTTGGTAATGCCAATTCCCGCTCCAACCTCAAATTTGAAGTTAATGTGTTAGAGCGGGAGTCAAGCTAGTTGATTGGCTGCATTAATTTTATGAATGAACTGTTATTCGAAATAATGGGGACACAAATTCGAAATATTGGGGACTAACTTTTTTATTCTTTGGCGAAAAGAAAATGTATTCTTAGCCTCGATTCTTTCACTATCATTTGCAATGCCAATAAGGGGAGAGTTAGGAATATATTCCCCTCTAATTTTTTCTGTAGGAAGGATTGGCAGAGTTGATAATCTACGAGTGAGTTAACTTTTTACAGCCCTGTTTGAGATAACATTTGTAGGTTGGAATTTCCGCGTTTACTTCTTAGAAATTATGAATAGTCATTCTGCATCAATTTTACTTTCTTCAGCTCACTTCCCCACGTAAATGTATATTGTTCGATGACAACCATAAGAAGGTGAATGCATAATTTAGTACTCATATATTGTTTCTCATGTCTCGTGCATGAAAACAATTGTAGGGGTCCCAAAACTAAACAGGTCCGAGCTTATAACTGCATGCGAGGATTTTAGCAACATCATTTGCAATCAAGATACATTTACTGTCTACAAGGGAACTCTATCCAGTGGAGTAGAGATTGCGGTTGTGTCAACTCCTATAAATTCTCTGAAAGATTGGTCCAAGCGTTCTGAATTGGCCTTCAGGAAGAAGGTTAGTTTATCATCTCTTTCACAAATAAAAAGCTGCTAAAGTAATTTCTTACTTGTGTCACTCTTTCTGTAGTGACATCCTAGTTGTCTCTTCACTTCTTTTCAATTACATTTACTTATATGATGTTTAATTATTGCGCTCTCGGATAGATCGATTCACTCTCAAGGATAAACCACAAGAATTTCACTAATCTAATTGGATACTGTGAGGAGGATGAACCTTTCACAAGGATGATGGTCTTTGAGTACGCTCCAAATGGAACTCTTTTCGAGCATCTGCATGGTAAACGAGTTAGCAGTGCAAATATTAGTTAAATCATTTACGATGGTAGTGTGACTTTGAGTAATGCAAACTAACATATTTCGTGGTTTCAGTTGAAGAAGCTGACCCTCTTGACTGGCCTTCAAGAATGAGAGCTATAATGGGGACAGCATATTGTCTTGAGTACATGCACAATTTGAATCCTCCATTGTACCATTCTGATGTGAATTCACAGGCCATATTTTTTACTGACGATTATGCTGCTAAGGTGTGCTTCATTACGAATACATATACTAGTAATTTCCATATAGCCAATATATGTCAACACGACACTTCATATACGATAATGAATTTAGAGACCTTTTACTTTGTGTAATATCTTGCATTAAAAGAATACTTTTGTTTTCTCAGATTACAGAGCTTGCTTTCTGGTCTGAAATACTAGTCAAGTCAAAGTCTGCCAGTGGTGATATAGAAAACTCTGAACTGCCACCACTTGCTGATCCCGACACAAATGTCTATAGTTTTGGGATCTTGTTGCTGGAAGTAATTTCTGGAAAGTCGCCTTACTCAGAACGAGCGTCTCTTTTGAACTCGGTAAATCTCAATTCTACTTCATATGATCTCCTTATTTTGTTTTATCTTAATAGCTACCTCGTGTTCCCTAGCCTGAATGAGAAGACTAGTGAAACTTTGTTAATCCCTTCTTGCGTTTAGGTGGAGCAATACCTTAATGATAAGCAGAATCTGAGCAGCTTGGTTGATCCAACATTGAAGTCCTTCAAAAATAATGAGCTTATGGTTATATGTGAGGTAATCAGAGAATGTCTTCGAGAAGATCAAAGGAAACGACCAACTATAAAGGATGTCGTTAAAAAGCTAAGGGAAGCGATTGATATATCACCTGAGGCTGCAGTTCCAAGGCTATCTCCTCTCTGGTGGGCTGAACTCGAGATTCTATCCTCCGAGGCAGCTTAAACCAGACTAGTGTGTCTATATTTGTAAGTCGAGCATTGCGGTTGCTATGTATAAATGCACTAAAATATACCTCAGTAATGCCAACTGCAAGTCCTGTGTAACCATTTTTCTGTTTCTAATAGTATAAAGTTAGCTCATTCTTTCGAAAACCTCTCTTCTTTGCGATGACTTGCATTCTACTTTTGCTTATGTGGGATATTTGTATGATGCATTCTCTTTCGTGATCAAAAGTTGGTTTTAACAAAGTGGATTTGAACAGGGCGTTCAGTGTTATCAAATGTCTCTACCTCTTTAACATTTCTTCAGCATAGGTTCATCCGTTCATTGAAGTTGCGGTAAGTTTCCTATTTTTTCTTGATTTCCAGGTTGTCAAAGTTCCATTTGGTTGCGCAAGTTCCCTATTTTTTTTCTTGATTTCCAGTTGTGTTTTTTGGGTTTTAATTTGCTTTGTTTTGTATAATAATGTGGAGGGTTGCCTTCTTAGAAGAGCTACGTGCCATTGATTTTTGAAATCTACATATTTTGCCATGTAAGAAGCAATATATGTTTTATATGTGTTGCATATATATATCTTTGCTTTCCTTTGGGTATCGATTGAAATATCATGATTTGGTGTTATTTTTTTTTTTTCAATATTCTCTATTTATCTTTTTCTTTCGTCTTTTATTTAGGCTATTATTGAAGAAGAAGATGAGTACGAATGTGTGAAAGAGAGAAAAAAGAACGGAAGAGGGTTTGATCTGTCCCTCTACTATCATCTATAGTTAAAATACGCCCTCCGTAATACTATTAGAGTATTAAAGCCCTTGCCATTGTACTATTAAACACAAATATCAACACCAAACTCATCCGCTTAGTTTTAATATAGATCCGACCCAATCCATTAGCCAACCCGACCCTAAAATACTAGACCCTTCACCCTTATTAATGTGTGAACCCTAATTTGTTCACTCATATTTGCAGATGTCCCTCCCTTTTCCACAACTCAAATGCTATAACTTCTCATTCAATTTCTTTGTTCTTCTTCGACCAACACATATGATAGTCTTGGTTTGATGTCTAGTTCTAGTGTTACATCTAGAAGGAGATGCTATTGTGGGGAGATTGTGAACAACTTATTGTGGGAAGATTGCGAACAACTTATAAATCCACCTTCGTATATACCCATACGAATTTATTAGCATGACTGAAGCATGCAATAATTACAAATTGGGACCACCTCAAAACTGAGAGATGCAACAACTACAAGAAGACAAACTATAAAGTATATACATAAAAATGAAAGATAAAGTTTGGATGTAGTTCAAACCAAAACCTAGACCATAAAAATAAGAATAATATAACAAACTATCAGCAAAATCGATCAAAAAATATTAAAATCAAGCAATTTAACGAAGAAAAGACTGACTTTTACAGCAAGTTCATATGAAATCAGCAGTTTGGAATCACCACTACGGCCGATCTCTTAGAGCTACGAGAGATTGAAAACAAAAAGGGGAAACAGTAGAAAAAGAGATTGTAAACAAAAAGGGGAGACAGTCCATGTTTTAGAGAAGGGGTTGGGTCGGGTTGGATAATGAGTTGGATCGGATCTATATTAAATCTAACCGGATGATGTTGATAGATGCTGGCACGTGACAACATCTGCTAAAATAGAAGTATTTGTGTTTAATAGTATAACGTCACCGACTTTAGCTTTAGTGCTCAAGTAGTATAACGAAGAGCGTATTTAAGATATTGATAATATTAGAGGGGCAGATCGAGGTGCTGTTAGATGAGGAAGAGAGGAACGGGGTTTAACCCAATTATGTAAAGGAGTCGTTTTCACTTTCTTATGATTTGACCTTTAGTCAATCTTTGATGCCATATTGAACAGAGTACAATAACCAAAGACAGACAAAATGCTTCAAGATTGTATATTACAGTAACAAAAGCTAAAAAGCCGTTGCAATAAAAAGGAAATGTCACGCACACAAACATCATCCTCTACTCTCATATACTAGCTAAACCTAACCAAATTGTACAGGAAAACTATAGGAGTAATATATTAATATTCAAATTTTAACTGCAAAGATTTTATTTTTGTCTGCCCCATTTCCTCATCTTTATTTGAAGCATTGAAATAGCAGCCAAGAGATCCACACACTGTGTAGGATTCAATATATCCAACAAGCCCTTCAACGTCTTAAGCCTAACGCAATCAGCCATTTTCATCACCCTCTCTAAACCTACCATTAACCCTTTCAACGCCACCTCTACTAGCCCATCCAACTGATTATTTGAGTCAGAGTCACTACTGCAACCACTTGTTATCACTCTACTGCTATTTAACCTTGCCAATTCCACCATTTTTCTATCCCCCAACGCCACTTGTTGCCTTTCCATTTCTCTCTCTACTCTCTCTTCCTCTGCTCTAATTTTCGCCTTCAAAGCATCAATACTCTTTACCTGTTCATCACTCAACTCGGAATTAGCACCAACTAGGCGAAAGGCCATTGATGGCTTCCAGCCAGTGATCCATAAGTATGCATTTTCCAAGGGGCTTAACCACACTGGATGGAAAAAGGACAAGATCTCTTGATGTGCCGCTGCCCATTTAGCAGTATAGTATTCTTTGTGATGTGCGGTCATTTTGTTTACCAAGGTTTCGTGATCTTTGACGTGTGAAGTTTCCTTTGGGACAATGAGAAGTAGCCTGAGGAACTCTTCAAGTTGACTCATCCAATTCTCGAAGTAATTGGAGAAGTTTTTCTGAACTTGGGTTGTCATATCTTTGTTAATTTTTCAACAAAAGTAAACGAGAAAACTGAAACATTAGCGGTGAGAAATGTAATGAACAATAAAGAGAAGAATGTCATGATACATATAGAGCGAGAGGTGCCACGCTGCAAAGAGTTGCATGCGTGGCCTGTGGTGCTGTGCATGCCATGCGAGTTTATTTGGTATGTTTATTAAAAATAAATTTTTATTTTTACTTGTCATTATAAGTATATTAAGTGAAGATAATTTTTTTCTAGTATACCTATAGTATTTATTTATTATTTTAGTATTATTTTTTTAAATTTAATAAAATATACATTAAATAATATGAATATTATTATAAATTAAGTATTTTATTTATTATTTTTTAAGAACGCTTAAAAGTCAAATATGTCAAGTAAAAGTAAATTAAAAGTGAACGGAGGGAGGATATTTTTGACGCTTTGCAGAAGCTTAGAGGGTGGTGCTCTTTGAAGGAGTTGAAGAGGCGCGCAGATTTGGGTCAGGGCGAGGAAAATGAGAAAGCAGATTAATTGGGATGTATGAACAGTAAGTGTAGGCAACCCCATTGGAACGTGTCAAGAAGAGAGCTTATTTGTGTTGAACACGTGGCGCATCGATATGTTGCTTTAGTAACATCTGCAACATCTTCATCATCACAACCCTCCATCACTACACAAGGGCAACCTAGCGCATGATATCAGATCAGGTGGCGGATCTGTTTAAAGATGCAGAGCTAGCAAAGAATATGCATCTAAGCAAAGAAAATAGAGTTGGTGTCTACTTTGTTTTGTTTGGTTTCGATATTGCTATATTTCTGGGTGTACGAGGAGTCGAGTCGTATCTATTCATGTATGGACAAGGGAAAATGACATGTATAGTCGCGTTTAAAATTATAATAAAAAATATTTTTATTTATATTCTGTAGTTGCGTTTAAAATTATAATAATTTTTTTTTTATATTCTCAATTACTAAATATAAATAATTTTTGAAGTAGGCTAAAAGTTATAATACGCATCGACAAGTACTCATATTACAAATGTGAAGCCCATTCGATGTTCCGAGTGCCACTGGCGGATCGCTTGTTTCTATTCGGAATACATACCTTGGCCTCTTCTGACATAGCGTTTTATGTCATGCATGTCGTCATCTCATTTTATTTTATTTTATCTTTAGATCCCGTTTTAGCTTCTCAACTTGCACGTATTTTTCTTTCCATACCTTTTTTTTTCCAGGCGTACTTAATTTTACATACTTTAGGTATCGTTTTATATGACAAATACCCCCACAAGATCCGTGTTTTATTAATTACATTTAGTTGGCGGTGTTTAGCATACTCAGTGGCGGACACAAGTATACCAAACACATTGTATAAGTACACAAGTATTTGAATACGATGATAAAAAAATATATAATGAGAAAACTCATAATTTTTATAGTATGCACGCAGTGAAATTGTGATGTATAAGGCAACTAATGAGAAAAAAAGATAGAAGGATTTTACCGTTCTAGAGGACCACTTCATCTTCAATCGAGCCCCTTTTTAAGTAGAGTATTATAACGTTAAGCCCACGTCAGAAATTATTTACATTCGTTAGTCAAAAAATTATATACAATTTGTATAATTAATGTATATAACATAGAGAATGTTAGGGGTGTACAAACCGAACCGAAAAACCGCACCAAACAGAAGAGTCAAACCAAATCGATTAAAAAACCCGGCTCGGTTTTGTTTGATTTGGTTTGGTATTGAATAAAAAAAACCGAACCAACCCGACATATAAATATATAATTTTTATATATATTATTTAAGATTTTATATAAAATTTTCTTTAAAAAATGTCTAAAAATATTTGGGATTCTCTTGAGGAATATAAATTTTAATAGAATATGAAGTGCTCCATATTTATTGACCTTAAATAATGGATTATATGATCAGTTTCTTATCAAGTGTTACTGAAATACGTATATCTCTTTGTTCTTACATATTCATATCATAATATGTTAAGATGTATTAAATTCTAATATCTTTTTCGAATGTGAAGTGGTTATTAATATTTAGGTATCATATTGCTTTTTATGTTTAATTACTAAATTCGGATAACCTGAAAGTGTATCAACGAAAAATTATTGCCAGACAACTAAAGAAATAGTTATTATGTGTTAACTAATGGAATTCTCGCATAAGAATATTTTAATTGATAATTTGTTTGTCAACTTTTTATATTTTTACTAAATAGATGTATACGTATCAAATACTCCCTCCGTTTCAATTTATGTGAATCTATTTCCTTTTTGGTCCATGCCAAAAAGAATGACATC
Organism: Nicotiana glauca; assembly: GCA_026770625.1. Classification (NCBI taxonomy): domain Eukaryota; kingdom Viridiplantae; phylum Streptophyta; class Magnoliopsida; order Solanales; family Solanaceae; genus Nicotiana; species Nicotiana glauca. Next base: position 59,946 of record MU746102.1, read on the forward strand.
TTTCCTTATTTGGAAACAATTTATCATTATGCAATGATTTATAGCCACACAAAATATATATGCCTTATTTTACACCACAAGTTCAAAAGTCTTCTCTCTTTTCTTAAACTCCGTGCCCAGTCAAATGGGTTCACATAAATTGAAACGGAGGGAGTATTTAACAAAGTAAGATTGAAATAATATGTAAGTAACAAAAAATCCGAAAAACCCGACAAAATCGAATCAATCCAAGCCGATATAATTGGTTTGGTTTGGTTTTGATAAAAAGCGAACCAACCCAATCCATGTACACCCCTAGAGAATATATGTTATATATAGAGAACGGTTATATAATATCATTTTCCCTTTTCTTTTTCTTTCTTTGTTATAGTGAATTAAATTAAAAAAAATTAAAAGTCAACGAAAAAGAAATGAAAAAATAACTAGTATTGGATCAATATAGTAGCTAGTGTAGGGGTATTCATAAAAACCCGAAAAACCGAACCAAACCTAAAATCAAATCAAACTTACCAAAAAAACCGATACTTTTTGGTTTGGTTTGGTTTGGTTTTAGTTTTGAATTTTAAAAACCGATCAAATTTGGTTTGGTTTTGGTTTTAATAAGAAAAAAACCGAACCAAACCGACTATAGGAGTAGCTATTTCAAATTTATTATTACACCTATATATATGTATATTGTTATACAAAGTTTTAAAAAATTTATGGTAAATGTTAATAGTTTGCACTTTAATATAGTTCTTTACCTTTACATTATAATTTGATTGGTAGTTTTCTTTTTTTAGTGTAAGAATTTATTTCATATTAAAAATAACATATTTTTAATTGAGTCCTTTTATTTTTCATCACTATTTGATTCAATTATCATCAATATATCTTGGTAAATAATAGATTTCACAAAGGGCAATTGAGTTGATAGTGTTACATTGAAAATGTGATTGCCGGAATATGTGTTTGGTAGTGTATGTCTTATATTTAAGAAAAAATCGATAAATAACCGAAAAAATCGAAAAACCGACATTAACCGAATCGAGAAAAACCGACTTAATTGGTTTGGTTTTGTTCTAATATTGAAAAAACTAACTTACTTGGCTTAATTTCTTTTTAGGGAAAAATCGATCCAAATCGAACTATGAATACTCTAGTGAAAGAACGAAAAAGTAGAACTAATTGGAATGGGGAAAAAGAAAGAAGCTTACTAATGTAAGGAAAATGCCTATAAAAAGGACCCAGCTTGCTTATAAATGAGAATCGAACTGTCAATACCAACTTTTACAGCCTTCTAGCGCCTTTTCTTGACCACAGCACCCATCGAACTTTTTACTACCTGGGTGCTAGATGACTGTAAATATTCATTTCGTAAAATTTTCAATATAATTACACAACTCTTTGCCAAGGTCAGTGGGTACTTAAGCCCCCAATTTTGATACGTGGATCCGCCACTGGCTTGCTACACATAAAAATAAAAAATAGACCATCATTGGGGACGGCTGTAAAGGCTAGGCCAGAAGCCATCGCCTTAGGCTTCACCATGGATGGCTCGGCTATAAGGCCAATAAAACAATCGCTTGGGATTCCAATTTTTTCTTAAAGATGTATTGTATATTTATATTTATTGTGTATCTATATCTATCTATATCTGTATCTATTTATCTATATCTATCTTCTATATTATTATAAAAGCACGAATAATTTATGCTAAATATTGAACGACTAAAATATCCTTGAAACTTTCATAGACTTTTATGCCCTTAAATTTTTGAGTTAAAGATGGATGTAATTGTAATATTTCAAATATTACCCCAGAATAAAATTCTTTTCGAACTAAAATATTCCATGTATGCCAACAGCAAATTCCTACTCTACCAATATCTAGAACTTCTAATACAACTACAAATTGGTAACGTTGAAAATAGTTATGAATTTGGATAAACTTCTAATATATTTATACTATACTTGTCATTTGATAAACAACTTGCATAAAGTATTGTTGCACTCTTTAACCAATGTATAACTTTATTCGTATCATTGTGTAATTTTAAAATATTTAGTTCTATTCTGTGATGATTATCTCAATGTTATTATGATTTGATTTGCATTACAAATATGTAACTTTTATTTTAAGGGACTCTTTATCTAACTCTAACATTTATTTGTGATACGCATTTTTAATATTTAACATTAAAATATTCGTATAACGCACTAGCATAGAGATTATTATTATTTATTTATCTATCTATCAATATCTATCTATCTATCTATCTATCTATCTATCTATCTATCTATCTATTTATATCTATATTATTATAAAATTACGAATATTCCACGCTAAATATTGAACGACCAAAATATTCTTAAAATATTGAACGACTTTTATACTCTCAATTATTTATATTAGTTTTCGCTATAAGTAATAAGAAAAGGACACAATTGAAAATACTACATGTTAAGATATAGAGTTGTGATAGAACATGGATTAAACCGTATCAATAAAATAAGAATTGATTTTAGAGAAGGCACGTATTTATCACGTAAGAAAAAATAGCGAACATTAAGGAATTAAATTGCTAATGTTTCTCGAGTTTAGTTTTGTTCTTGCGTCAAACTTTTTTCCTAAAATTTAGTGTTGCTTCCCTAGAATTTAGAGATGTCAATATGGGCCGGGCCGGGCTAGTCCAACCCAGCTCACGTGGGCTTTAACAATTGACGGACTGGGCTGGGCTAGCCTACCATTTTGATGGGCCTTATAATGGTCAGCCCACTCTAGTCCTATGTGGGTCGCGGGCCCCCACGGGCCGGCCCATCATTTTTAAAAATATAATATTTTTTCTTTAAGTTTTGACCTAAAAAAAGATAATTATTTAAAAGTCAAAAAAATATCTTATTGGAAAAAATACGCAAAACTTAATAACTTTTTATATTGTTCCAATATATCACAATAAATA
>MU746103.1:4306-22373 GCA_026770625.1 Nicotiana glauca
GGCCTGAAAGATCGACCTCTGCTCTGCTGACCCTGGCCTCTAGACTGAGCACCACTGAAGCTACCTGACCCTTGAGGCCTCTTGGCCTCCCTCTCCTCGCGCTCCCGGCGACGATCTGTCTCAATGTCACTAGCAATATCCACTGCATCCTCAAAAGTATGACTCAGGACCCTCTCTCGCGTCATCAAAATATGGATGGGATAAATAAGTCCGTCCACAAATCGCATGATCCTCTCCTGATCTGTCGGAACCATCCATGGAGCATAATGAGCTAACTCTGAGAATCTCACCTCATACTCCGTCACTGACATATCTCCTGGCCGAAGCCACTCAAACTGCCTACGCAGCTCCTCTCTCTGCGACCGTGGTACCCACTTCTCCAGAAAATTAGTGGAGAACTCCTGCCATGTCAATGGTGCTGCACCAACCGGCCTACGCCGCTTATATGCCTCCCACCAAGTAAAGGCTGCTCCTGTGAACTGAAAGGTAGTGAATGATACCCCGCTCGACTCTAAGATCCCTGCTGTCCGAAGCATACGTCGACACTTTTCGAGAAAACCCTGGGCATTCTCGCCCGGAATACCACTGAATACCGGAGGTGAAAGCCTGCTGAACCTCTCTAGACGACGCTGCTCATCATCTGGCACCACTGGAATCCCATCCCCTGAACTGGGGCAACCGGCTGAACTGGAGACACTAGCTGAACTGGGGCAACTGGCTGGACTGGTGGGGCCTCTGGTGTCTGTAAACCCTGCACTACCTGCTCAGGAGTGCGAGCTACGGGGGTCTGATGACCACCCCCGGTCTGAGATGTAGCTGCGACAGTAGTGGCCGAGACTGCCTGCGCCAGGCCAATGCAAACCGATAAAATCTGAGCTAGGGCCTCCTGAAGACCCGGAATCACAATAGGCACAGCTGGTGCCGGAGCAGGTGCTGCTGGAGCATCTCCAGCTGGAGGCTGGTCCTGAATAGGGGCAACTGGTGGGTCAACTGGTGGGTCAGCTGGTGCTGCCCCTGCTACTCTGCCACGACCACGACCACAACCGCACCATGGCCTCTAGCAGGTGGCAATGGTGGTCGTCCGCCACGTCCGGTAGCACGAGTTCTCGCCATCTGCGAGAGAATAGAATACAGAAGTTTAGTTCTCGGATCAACAAAGTCGCACGACAAGAATTTCAAAATTTGAAGTTTTCCTAAAGGTTCTGCAGCCTCTCGAGGATAAATACAGATGTCTCTGTACCGATCTGCGAGACTCTATTAAACCGGCTCATGATTCGCGAGACCAAGTAACCTAGGCTCTGATACCAACTTGTCACGACCCAAACCCGGTCACGATAGCGCCCAACACACTACTAGGAAAGCCCGACCATTTATAACAATTACCCTAATTATTAAAACAAGCTAAGATAAAGCTATTTAAGTCAAAGTCTGAAATAATGGTAAAAATGCAGAAAATCTGGCAAAATACCGAAACAGCCCAACTAGGACCCGGTGTCACGAATATGAGCCTCTATAGAATAGAATAATATCCTACTACATAAACTGTCTAAATGTCTGATAGTGCGGAATATAAAAAACAAGGATAAGAGGAAAAGTCAACGACTGCGAACGCCATGCAGCTACCTCAACTCTCCCGAATAAGCAAGCCTGCTGATCACTGAATGTCTACTCAGCCTGTGAAGAAGGACCTAGATCCGCACATATGGTGCAGAGAGTAAAGTGAGTACTTCCAACTCAGTGGTAATAAAAGTAAATAACCCTGAAAGTATAAAATACCAAAAAGGGCACAAATAATGCTGTCCTAAGCAGTAAACCAATAACAGTAGAATTCATGAAAACGTAGCAAAACATTCTCTTGAAAGGAATCAAATAAACAAGATTACATAAGTAAGGTCAGCCATTGTTACCTGACCGTTCAGCCATTGTTACCTGACCAAAGTGTGTTTCAGTGTCATTGTTACCACTAGTGAGTCATTGTTACCTGACTGGTCAGTTATTGTTAACTGACTAGTCAGTCATTGTTACCTGACCGAAACACATATGACAGTGTCATTGTTACCATTGTTCATTTCAAAGGGGTACCCCGCGCTCACTGCGGGTGTGCAGACTCCGGAAGGACTCCTTCAGCCCAAGCGCTATCAATAAGGCCTGAAAGCCTGAATAATATCAACACGAGGCCTGAAAGCCTGCACACAATACACTCGAGGCCTGAAAGCCTCCTCACAGAAACACTCGAGGCCTGAAAGCCTCCTCACAGAAACACTCGAGGCCTGAAAGCCTCCTCACATCACTCTTCATGCCCTCACATATGGCCCTCGGCCTCAATCAGTCCAAAAATAGTCAGAAAGCCTCTCGGGCATCAGTAAAACAATAATACTCAGCTCAACAATAGTTCAAATATCAGTTAAAACTCCAAGTTGAGTAAAATATAGCTGAGTTCATGAAATAGTGCAAATCACATGGACTGAGTTCTATTAATATTTCAAATAGTGAGGGAAACAGTGATGATAGTTCATAAAGAGTTCAAACAATTGACAATAAGCCCCAAGTATGGCTATGAGCCCAAGTCATAATGATAACAACAAATCATTTACAATTATGCGGCAAAAATCAACAATCGGGATGGACCAAGTCACGATCCCCAATGGTGCTCTACCCCACGCTCAGGTCCAGTGTGCAAGTCACCTCAATACAGCACTAAGATGTGCAAATCCGGGGTTTTAAACCCTCCGAATATCATTTACAAGTATTACTCACCTCTAGCCGATCGATTATCTAGCCCACCAAGCCTTTCCCTCTCAATTCTACCTCTTCGCGTGTAGAATCTAATCAAAACCATAAGGGATACATCACAATAGGCCAATAAACCACAACCCAATCGAAAAGACTCGAAAAACAACAAAAACCACGAAGTTGGCAAAACCCGAGCCCTGAGCCCACTTCTCGAAAAATTATGAAATTTACATTTCCGAAATCCTAGTCTCACCACGAGTCTGTACATATAAAATACACAAGAATCGGAGTCCATTTGGCCCCTCAACTCGTTAATTTAGGCTCTCTTAGGCTTCAAGCCCTAACCACCATTTTTACCCTTAAATTCCTTGAATTTTCAGTGTTTAATCCTTGTTTTTATACCATAACAACATTATTTGAGGCTACAAGTTCATACCTGATGGAATCCCTTCGAAATCTCTCAAATATCACCCAAAATCGCCTCTCTCGAAGCTAACCGAACCAACGGAATTCACATCCGAGCCCTCCAACCACATAGTCAACTTCCGGTTGACTTTTCTACAACAACCTTCCTTCTAAGAGGCTAATTGCCTCATTTTCATCCAAACCACCCCAACTCTATCCGATCAACTCTAATACCGATGTTAAAACATGAAGCAACACAATAAGGGGGAAATGGGGCGGTAACTCATGTGACGACGGGCCGGGTCGTGACATACACTAGGGACTGACGATGGTGAAGATGATTCAGACGAGCTCACATCAGATGCTTTGTATGATGACGAGTATTCTGATGGCGGGGACGATGATGCAGATGGTGTTGCCGGGTAGGACGATGAAGGTGGGGACAACATGAAGTAGTGTTTTGTACTTGGTTTTTGTGTTTTTCTTCTTTTTGTTTTTGTGTGTGGGGGCGTCTCTCCGGCCCTTTGTAGGATATCTCCTTTTTTCAGAATGGAATGATCATAATCTTTTGTTGTATGTTATTGGGCCCTCTTATTTTTCTTCGAATGTTTTTCTTCAAAAGAATTATGTTAGTATGCGCTATTTCGAACTTGGTCAAGTGTATCTTTGATTGAGTTTGGATGAAGTCCCATGTCATCATACTTAACTCAAGGCGAAGTTGTAAATCGAACTCAAGTCAGGTTGAGTGTAACAACCCGATTGGTCATTTTGAGCTGTAGCGCATCGTTCAGCGGTTTGAGGCCATGAGCAGTTTCACTTCAGGTATTATGACTTGTACGCATGGTCGGAATTGAATTTTGAGAAGTTCGGAGTTGATTTGTAAAGAGAATTCTCATTTAGGAAGCTTTAAGTTGAAAGAATTGACTAAGAGGTTTTTGAGTAAATGACCTCGGAATCAGGATTCGAAGGTTCCTGCAGGTTTATATGATGATTTCGGACTGGGCGCATGTCCGGATAAGGTTTTGAAAGACCCAGGAATGTTTCGGCACCTATTGTGGAAGTTAGCATTTTTGGAAGAATTTCATAAGTTTTGGTTGAAGTGCATTTTAATGTTATCAAAGTTTGTTTGGGATTTCGAGTCTGGGAATAACTTTGTATGGTGATTCTGGTGTTAGGAGCGCGATTGGAAGTGAATTCGGAGGTTTGTGGGTTATTTTGGAGTCATTTGGCTAAAGATAAAAATTTAAAAGTTTTTGAGGAGATTGACCAGAAGTGGATATTTTGATATCGGGGTCGGAATCCAATTCTGGAAGTTGTAATAGGTCCGTAATGTCGAATGTGACTTGCGTGCAAAATTTGAGATCAATCGGATGTGATTTGATAGGTTTTGACATAGAATGTAGAAGTTTGAAGTTTTAAAGTTCATTAAACTTGAATTGGGATGCGATTCATGATTTTGATGTTGTTTGATGTGATTTGAGGCCTCGAGCAGGTCCATGTTATGTTATGGGACTGGTTCGTGTGATTGGACAAGGCCCTAGGGGCCTCGGGTATGTTTCAGGGTAGTTTCGGATCATTTCGGGCTATTTTGCAATAGCTGTTGCTGGTGTCTGGTGTTGCTCTTCGTGTTCGCGAGGATCCTCTCGCGTTCGAAAGGAAGGATTTGGCTTCAGGGACTCTGTTCTTCGCGTTCGCAAAAATATCCTCGTGTTCGCGAAGAAGGAGATCTCTGTTTCACAGGTCTAATTTCGGAGGCTCATATCTCACAATCTGTAAGGAATTTGGAGATTATCCAAAAATGAAAGATGTATCCCTTTGTGTCTAGTTTTCAGAAAGGTAAACCATTTAGTATTTGGATTTGTGTACCAAAATTTACAGCCGGTACACTACAGGCTGTCCGGGGAGGATAAAGAAGAAATTTGTGTTACACATGGCTGACTTTTGCAGCTTATATCGCAAAATCTATAAGGAATTGGGAGATTACCAAAACATAAAAGTCGTAGATCTTGGACTAATTTTCAAAACATTAAGTCATTTTTCATTTAGAGTTTTGTACAAAACGTTATGGATATTATACTAAAGGTTGTCTGAGAAGTGTTTGGAAAATAGTTTTTGGGAATTTTCTTCTTTGCGAACGTGATGGGGGTCTCGCGAATGCGAAGAAGAGTCGTCTAGGTAGTGTATAAGTGTAAAGAAATGGGTTTGGCTCATTTCATCTCATTTCCTCCATGTGAGTCGACCTAGGAGCGATTTTGGAGCTCTATTTTCATCATCCATGTCAAGGTAAGTGATTCCCACCTATTGCAAGTTAATTACTTGGATTATATCTATATCTTAACATGGAAAATCATGTAAATTAGTAGAAATTTTGGGATTTTGAAGAAAACCTAGGAAATTTGTATTCTTGGATTTTGACCACGATTTTGGATATGAAATTGAGAGAAATTATATATTTGAGTTCATGAGGTTGTGGGTAAACTTTATCTTAAAAAAATTTCGAAATTCGGGCATGTGGGACTGAGGGCAATTTCGTTAACTTTTCGAGCGGAGTTGGAATTTTATATAAATTAAATTGTTATGAGTATTAGGGTGTATTTTCATTGGTTTGACCGTTATTTGGCTAGTTTTGGAGGGTTGGGGCATCAGTTTGAATTGTTGGAAGGGGCTTGGAAGCCGGTTATTGGACTTTGGAGTGAGGTGAGTCTCCGTTCTAATATTGTAAGAGGGAATTGTCCCCATAGGTGAAATAATTGGTTATGTGCTCCTATTTGTGGGGACTACGTACGTACGAGGTAGAGTCCGTGCGTAGCTACTATTATGTTTGAGTTCGGGTAGTCTACGACCCAAAAGCATGCTATAATTGGAATATTTATAATCTTATTGACAGTTTGAATTGCTTAAATCACGTCAAATTAGTAAATGAAGTTCTAAAAAGATTAAACTTAATTTTCTTAAATTGTTAAAAGAGAATTGGTTTTCTTTGGATAATTGTTCCATGTTGACTCCTTGGTTGACTGTCTGTATGTGTTTAATTTGGGAACAGACCGAACGCCTAGGTAGATTAAATAGATGCACCTATGGTTCACGCCATTCGACCCTCTGGCAGTGCACAGTTTAAATATTGTTGGATCGGGCGGTACGCCTTCGGCATGACTTGTGCATGCTTGTATTGCTTGCTTTGAGAGCGATTTGAGATAATTGAAAATTAATAGATTATGAATCCGTAGATTTTAATACAAAAAGGAAATTTTACCTGTTCGTGGCGTATTTGAAATTACTGCCATTTTTAATAAATTCTTGATTACTCACATTAATAATATATTCTTATTGGACCACTAATAAGTGTCGAAGTCGACCTCTCGTCTCTACTTCTTCGAGATTAGACAGGATACTCACTGGATATACGTTGTTTTCATATTCATGCTACACTTGCTGTGCATTTTTGTTGCACAGGTTTATGTGTGGCTAGTGGCTTAGTGGCATAGCGACATGGTTGATACGGGGACTCAACTGAGTTGCATTTATTGAGACAACCGCAGCCAGCAGAGCCTTCTTCAGAGTATTGTACTGTATTTTCATTTCTATCCACTTGTATTCCGGACAGTTTCTGTATTTTATTTCATTCTCTAGTAAATGCTCATGCACTTGTGACATCGGGTTCTGGGATGATTATGGGGTATCCTATATTAACTTCTAAACATTCTTTTATTTATTTTGTAAAGATTATCTTTTACTATCCAAATTGAAGAAAACTCATAGTTTTCACAATTATTTAAATGAGAATTTGATTAAGTATTTATGGTTGACTCGCCAGACAGCGGTGTCCGGTGCCATCATGACCCTTAGTGGATTTTGGATCGTGACAACATGGTATGTCTATAGTACTATGTATTACTAAATTTCAAGATGATTTGATAAACAAAGAATTTTTGCTAAGAGTTGATTGCAAATCAGCCAAAGAGATTTTACAAAAAGATGTTAAAAATCTTATTTCAAAACAAATTTTTGCTAGGTGGCAAGCACTACTATCCAGCTTTAACCAAAAACACCTACTGCTATTGAAAAACATCCCTTAATTAAAATCCCTGAATTTTTCAAAGAAAAATTCCCCAAGTTAAATGAACAATTTGCTTTTTCAGATAAACTTCTAGAAAAAATAGAAGAACAATTGAAAACAAAAATGACGATTTCAAAGCAAAGTACAATTTCTAACAAAGCTAGTACTAGTAATGACTAAACTATTGAATTACATAATTTACAAAATAAATTATTTTTCTTGGAAGAAGAGTATAATACTTTAAAAGGCAAAAATGATTTTCCTAATAAAGAAGATAAAATAAAAGCTATAAAGAAAGCTTCCGAGAGTATTATAGACACTATTAATAAATAAAACCCTTAATAACCTTAAAGGCTATTTCTACAATAAAAACTAACGATTCAGAAGTCAATAGAATCACTAATGAACCAAATAGGGGGATCAGGGATATTATAACTAAAAGTTGTAGCGGAAATTATAAATTAAGCAAATAAAGATTTATAAAACTTACAGTTTTATTCAAGCATAAGAAGGTAGCAGATTTACAGAGAGTTTTTAGAGAGTAGGGAGAAGAGAGATATAAAAAGAAAAGGGGCACATTTTCTGATGCCTAACATAATACAAATCGAGAGTCTTATATAGACCTCTGAAAATAATTGAATTGATCTCCATCGTTGAAATCGACGGTTGTTGATGAAGTCCCTTGCTTTTTTGAAAGGTCAAGCATCGCTTTCTCCTTTTCCGAAAGGGCAAGTGTCGCTTTATTCTTTTCTGAAAGGGCAAGTGTCGCTTTCTCCTTTTCTGAAAGGTCAAGTGTCACTGTCTCCTTTTTTGAAGGGGCAGGTGTCGCTTTCTTCTTTTCTAAAGAGGCAAGTATCTGTTTATCTGCTAGAATGGGCGTATGCTTAAGCTATCCCATCTAGATCTTCCATGTCTCCATTTTTCTGCTTTCTGCAGAGGATGAACTTGAAGCTGCTTCGAGAATAGCTTGTACTTGGATTGGGTCTACTGATTCAATGTTTGCTAACATATCTTGTAGCTTCTTTTTTAACTCTTTCTTAGNACGGTCAATTTACTCTATGTCAAATGATCAGTTAATAATAAAAGAAATTCTTTTTGCAAAATAAAATTTGCATTCTTTTATGTGGTCAGGTAGGGTGGAGATTTCGTTTTCTATTTGGAATCTCCCATAGCGCATATGGAAACTTCTAGGCATTGTTTGCTCTGTTCCACCAAATGTTTTCCACCAGTCATAAAACCATCTAGGAATGACTGACTTCTGGGCTTGCTCGCTGTACTTGACAAACCATGTGTGTGTTTTGGGGCGTAAGTACAAAAAGTTGAACCATGCATCCATGTAGTCTTTAAAATTATAGGATTGGGGCCTATATTGAACCGATAACCCGATTGGGGTGTGCAAGTGATCCATCTTCCATTCAAATGGACTTATTACTTTGTTAATGGTAAATTTGGAAATTCTAATTCCTGTAGGGTCTCTCTCGTCATAGAGAGTATGCTCAAATGATACTGATCCTGTATCTGTTAGAATGAACTCATAGAACCTCCTTGTTTTTAGGGGGTCGCTGGTTTCAACATAATTCCTGTTTGTGCAACAAGGTCTGATTAGGTCTGCAAGGTCATAATTTTCATAACCTTTTTCTAAAGCTAGAACCTTGATTGTTTCTTTTGGAATTAATTCGAATGTTTCTCTTTCTGAAGAAACTGGTTTCTTTTCTTCTACCTTTGAGGGAGTGTTTGGATTTACTGCTTGAGCAAAAGACTCTGGGGTCTTCATAGCATAATCTGCACTGGTTAGTGCCTTTCCTGTTTGACTTGATGAAGCTTTTGATGAGGCTTGTTGAAAAGGACCGTCTTTCTTTGGAATGGTCCCAAGTACTGTCATGGTAGAGGGTTTATTTTGAGTGGGTACTCTCGGAGGGGTAACCATTAAATTTAATTGTGGTCTCACGGGTAGTGATGGGAAATATTCTGCAAGGGCAGAATATCTATTCTCACGTTTGGGTGAGGCCCTGAATGGACCCTTTTGACTTGGTCTCATTTTTTCCCTGTAGAAATTCTCTTGTTAGAAAATCGGGTAAAGAATTATTTTCTCCTTTGATAAATTCGATTTCAAAATCAAAGCTGGATAATAATGCTTGCCATCTGGCAAAAATTTGTTTTGAAATAAGATTTTTAACATCTTTTTGCAAAATTTCTTTGGCTGATTTGCAATCAACCCTTAATAAAAATTCTTTGTTTATCAAATCATCTTGAAATTTAGTAATACATAGTACTATAGACAAAATTTCTTTTTTGACTGTACTATAATTCTTTTGGGCTGGATTCCAGATACCAGAAGTGAAACGAACTAATTGTTCTGGAGATTTTGGAGAAATTTGTTGTTTAAGAATTCCACCATATCCTTCGTCAGAAGCATCGGTTTCGACTATCATAAAAGCTTCAGGATTTGGAATACCTAAGCATGGGAGTTTTTGAACAATAGATTTGATTTTCTTAACCGTATCAGTTTGCTCTAGACTCCATGGGATAGGATTCTTCCTAAGGCGTTTATAGAGTGGTTCGCAAATTTTTCTAATATCAGGAATAAAATCTGCGACATAATTGAGGCTTCCTAAGAACCTTTGAAGTTGGGTTTTATCAGTGATTTCATCAGGAAATTTGGAAGAGAACTCTATGGCTCTACAGATTGGTTTATAAGTACCTTGGTAGAGGTCGTGTCCTAAGAATCTAATAGTTGTTTGAAACAACTTAACTTTCTTAGCACTGACTACTAGGCCATTATGTTTTACTATCTTAAAGAAAGTATTAAGATGTTTGAAGTGAGAATCTATATCCTCAGAAAATATTAATACATCGTCAATATAAACTATCGACATGCTACTGTAGGGATTGAATATATTATTCATAACATTTTGAAATTCAGATGGGGCATTTTTTAACCCGAAAGGCATTACGTTCCATTCATATTGTCCGAAAGGGACATTGAAGGCAGTTTTGTATTTATCTTTTTCAGCAATTTGAATTTGCCAGAACCCAGATTTCATATCGAACTTACTATACATATTGGCTTTATAGGTTCGTTTTAATAAATCTCTTTTATTAGGTATTGGGTATCTAATCCATTGTAATACTTTATTTAAAGGTTTGTAATTAATAACTAATCTGGGAGCTCCTCTTTCTTTCTCGGTGTTATTATTAACGTAGAAAGCTGCACAGCTTCATGGAGACTTTGAGGGTCTAATAATCTTCTTTTGAAGAAGATCATTAATTTCCTTTTTACAAGTTTCCATTAATTCATGATTCATTTGAATAGGTCTTGCCTTTGTAGGTATAGCCTGTTCATTAAAATCTTTGATGTAAGGTAATTCAATTATATGCCTTTTTCTTTCCCAAAAGGCATTGGGTAAATCTGAACAAACTTCTAATTCGAGTTGTTTTTGGAATTGTTTTATTTTAGCTTCTATCTCCGGGGTTTTTAAAGTTTGTTCAATTTTGTGAACTTTTATATCATTTTGTAAATATTTAATCTGGTTAGACAATACATTTATTTTAAATATTATTTTTGTTTTTATAAAATCGCTTTCTTCTTGAGAAATGGGGATTAAATAAGGAAATTTTATTTCTTTTCATAATATGTTAGTGCATAAAGCACCTAAGCCGTCATAATAAGGTTTTATTTGAGTTATAAATGGTAATCCTAGGATTATCTCTTCATTTATATCTCTAGTTACTACAAAATCATTTATAAAACATATCCCATCATTACATATGTGGGCTTTTGACAATTTATAATCAATTTTTAATCTCTCTCTTGTAGCGGAGTATAATTTTGTAGTATATTTCTCAAGATATTTTGTAGGTATTACTCCTTCACATATGCAGTTCTTATCTGCACCTGAGTCTAATAATGCTAATTTGTTAAAAGTAGCATCTTTGACTTTCAGTATAATAGGAATATGATAGCTTTGTACCTTTATTCTTGCGAATTGTGGTACTGTGGTTTGAGATTGATTAGCTATTGATGCATCATCATTCTCTTCATTTGAAACATAACCTTGGTTAGTTTCTAGTTCTTTGCCTTTACTTTTGGCAACTTGGGTTAATAACTCGTTAGTGAAATTTTCCATTTCTATTTATTAAGTCTTGTCTTAATATTTTTTATTTCTTCCTTTATTGGTTTTAATTCAGTCTGAAGATGTTGAATAGTAGGTTCATCATTTTTTGAAGAGGAAAATCTATTAATTACTTCCTTCATGTTGAAAGGTTCGATCTTGGGGCGGTCTTTATGTTGAATAATAATATTCTTTAATTCAACTAAATATTTACGTTTGATATCTTCATCATCTATGTGATTGATGATATCAAATAAAACTTCTTTCAAATCATTCGTAATGACTCTAAGGGAATTTTGTTCGCATACACATATCGCTCCTATACAGTTACAGTTATTATCTTCTGAACTACTATTATCTGAGCTATATGCAACATTAATTAATTCGTTATTACTATCAGAATAACTTTCTTCAGTTGATGAAGAGCTATTCTCATTGGAACTATTTTCTTTTTATTCTAAAATACTAAAAAGTTTTTCTTTAGTATTTTCGTCTAATTCTAAAAGATTGACTTTATTCTTTTTTCTTTTAGTGACTTTACAGTCACTGGCACGATGTCCTGTTTTACCACAATACCAACACTTGTCACCGTGTTCCTTTTTAGATTTTCTTTTAAATCTTTTCTTTTTATGTGTTTCTTCCTTTTTCTACTTTTGTTTGTGATGTCTTCTATGAGGTTTATTAGAAGACTTGTGTTTTTTAGAGATTCTTTTGGAAGGTGCTGAAATTGTTTTATAACCGAAATCTTGGCAAAAACTACCAAGTTCTTTTTTGGATTGTAGTCTGTCTTTTTTAATAAGACTTTTAAGTTTTAAATCTGTACATAAGTCTAAACCTGTAACGTTAATAAAACTTACTAGGTCGCCATATGTGAGATTATCATAAGAGATTTGATCGTTAAATCGATCTTTAATTTTTGTTCTTACCTTATCGGCAAATAGCCTGGGTAATCCGCTGATAAATCTTTCTTTCCAGAAAGAATTACCGCAATCTTCTCTGATCATTATCTTTTCGATAAACATGTCTTTGTACCATCTAAAATCTGTTAGTTTTGGATAACTAAGATTATTTAATAGTTCTAAACTTCTGTCTTGGAAAAGTTTTGGTTCTCCAATAAAGTGTTTAGCAATACAATATATTAATGTTGACAGTAGCATCTTCTCTATGTTGTTGTTCTGCTACTTGTGTGTTATCTTCTGTTTTTATTACAGTTATGACTGAAGTGGCATTGAGGATTTGGTTCCTATTATCTTCGGAGAGATAATTATCCCACCAATTTTTCAGTGTGCCGGTAAAACCGGATACAACTAAAGTTGCGGCGTGTTTATCAGATGCACTCTTGATTTTATAGGCAGTTACAACAATGCCTATTTCATGAAGTTTTTTTATAGATTTGGCTTTCAGCTAAACCATCGATGTTCCATTCAGTTATTCCAGTTCCATCATGACTGGAGCTTGTTAGATAAATATCTTCTTCAAATTGAACATTTGGGAATGATGCTCTTTGGTAATAGTTTTTCTTATTAGAATGTCTTGGATCATTAGTGATTTTGTTGACTTTTGAATCGTTAGTTTTTATTGTAGAAATAGCCTTTAAGGTTATTAAGGGTTTTATTTTGTTAATAGTGTCTATAATACTCTCGGAAGCTTTCTTTATAGCTTTCATTTTATCTTCTTTATTAGAAAAATCATTTTTGCCTTTTAAAGTATTATACTCTTCTTCCAAGAAAAATAATTTATTTTGTAAATTATGTAATTCAATAGTTTTGTCATTATTAGTACTAGCTTTGTTAGAAACTGTACTTTGCTTTGAAATCGTCATTTTTGTTTTTAATTGTTCTTCTATTTTTTCTAGAAGTTTATCTGAAAAATCAAATTGTTCATTTAACTTGGGGAATTTTTCTTTGGAAAATTCAGGGATTTTAATTAGGGGATATTTTTCAATAGCAGTAGGTGTTTTTGATTTAGTGGGGATTTCATTTTTGTTAGTATCTTTTAATTGATTGGATACTACGTGTAAAAGATTGTTTGTATAATTATTTTGAGTAATTATTTTGTTCAAATCTTTATTAGTGGGTTCTTTATCAANATAGATTCTATTACACTACCTTATTTTGTATACCATTTATTAATAGTCATTTGTAAAGATTCTTGTTGATTTGGAATTTGTCCAGTTAATTCAAACCATTTAAAGAATTCGATATTACATCTAATTCTTTTCATATCTTTAATCCATTTATCTTTAAAAGATAATCTTTGGGGTTTTGGGTATGTTTCAAAATACCATTTTATTTTAATACTACTATCTGGGTGTTCCCATTGGTCACCTAGACTTTTTCAGTCTATTTTAAAATTATTTTCTTCTTCAATGACTCCAAGTTGGTCATTACGATCTATTGTTTCAGCGCTTGGGCTTTTAGGAGTTGTTCTAAAAGGACCTTTTTGATAGATCACTTTAGGGACAGTTTTATTAAAATCTTCCCTTTTGATTTTTCTATCAAGTTCCTCAATTAGTTCTTCGTCACTTTTATTGTTGTGACTTTCCTCTGGGGGTTTTGAACAAGAAGGTCTACTGAATGACATTCTTCTACTAGAGGAGGATTCATTCATTGAGCTAGAAGGATATTAAATGACTTGTTCAATATATGAACTTTCTGGTTCATATTGTGGTTGAGTTATCGCTTCAAAGCGCCACTCATCCTTAGATAATATATCATCCCATCGAATCATTCTAGGGACGAAGGTATTACTATGTTCTTGGTTTGCTTCCATGAGCATAGTTACTCCTTTATTACTTTCAATTTTAGCTTTTGGAGCTAATGTTGTTTTCATTAGTCTGTAATAAACTCTGTATATTACAGCTATTTCTTTAGTATTAACTTTGTTGTTCATGTTTTTTGTTTTAATATTAAGAGTTAAAGTATCCAAAACATTCTGGTCATTTATGTCAACTGAATAGTTGGGATAACAATTAAAGTAAACTCGGTCTTGGGCTAAGTTACTTTGTAAAACTCCTAATAATGAATCATCAAAGTTTAACAGTTTATCATCTCTTAGTAAGAGACAAAGAGGTGTGTCTAAACCCAATCTGTAAAGAGGTTTGATAGCTATTTGTACTAGTCCAACATGTAGAAAGTTATATTTCTTTCTATATTGTTGAATGTCGTGTTCAGCTAATAACTTGATTGTTTCAATCGAGTTATTGATAGCTACTGTTGATTCGCAAGTTTTGATATTATAATTTTTTATGAAATCAAGCTTACCAGTGTGATATATGGTGTTGAAGGATTCTTTTGGAATACTCCAATTCTGTAGATCACTTTCAATTTTGGCAATATTACTTACTGCCGAAATATTAACACTATTTAGAATTTTATTCTTTTCAGAATTATTCATATTAATACTGAGAGGTATATGCGTTATTCCAGATTTTAGTTGTTTTTAAAATATTAATAGCAGTTAATCTTTGACTTAAATACATGTTAAGTCTATTTGTTAAAAATTCTATATCTTGTTTTATTTTCAGACAAAGTCTTTTTCTTAGATTACCTTTTGTAAAAGATATAAGAGCGTTAAATTTATTTGTGGTACAAGAAATCTTTTTGCTTAAAATACGGAGACGTATTAAAGTACTCCATTTTTGTTCATTACAAAATCTTATGTGATAAAAGGATTTGTTTTGTTTCATTCTAAGAATTTGTTTTTATGAAACTTTTTATCAAAGTTTTGTCAAGTCCTAAGAGGTATACTATCTTTAAGGCATAAGTCTATTCTATTTATCTGAATCACTACTATTTATCTTATCTTACTATTTATGACTCTATAATTGTTACTATTCATTATCTTCTTCACTAAACATTATGAGTTCTAAGTTATCTTGGGGGTTGGTAGTTAAACGTGTTCACTGTATCCTGTTGTGTCCTATCTAAAAGCGGCTCTCCCTGGCCTAATACCGACGACGGCAACTGACGGCAGCTTAATAAGGTTTAACTAAGCTCTCTCACAGAGACCCTCACACTATAGACTCAGAATATGAAGCTACGAAGATGATGAACAGTAAACTTATAAAGAGATAAACAACACGATTTAAGATTTATAGCATGATAGAAATAAACAGAAATTCAACTGACCTTAAAGACAGTATGAAAGTTTAGCCTCTCATACTTGGGGCTAACATGGTTAACATGTTATAACTAAAAGTTATAGCGGAAATTATAAATTAAGCAAATAAAGATTTATAAAACTTACAGTTTTATTCAAGCATAAGAAGGTAGCAGATTTACAGAGAGTTTTTAGAAAGTAGGGAGAAGAGAGATATAAAAAGAAAAGGGGCACATTTTCTGATGCCTAACATAATACAAATCGAGAGTCTTATATAGACCTCTGAAAATAATTGAATTGATCTCCATCATTGAAATCGACGGTTGTTGATGAAGTCCCTTGCTTTTTTGAAAGGTCAAGCATCGCTTTCTCCTTTTCCGAAAGGGCAAGTGTCGCTTTCTTCTTTTCTGAAAGGGCAAATATTGCTTTCTCCTTTTCTGAAAGGTCAAGTGTCATTGTCTCCTTTTTTGAAGGGGC
This sequence comes from Nicotiana glauca, assembly GCA_026770625.1. NCBI lineage: Eukaryota > Viridiplantae > Streptophyta > Magnoliopsida > Solanales > Solanaceae > Nicotiana > Nicotiana glauca. The sequence goes on from MU746103.1 coordinate 20,192, forward strand.
AGGTGTCGCTTTGTGTCGCTTTCTTCTTTTCTGAAGAGGCAAGTATCTGTTTATCTGCTAGAATGGGCGTATGCTTGAGCTATCCAATCTAGATCTTCCATGTCTCCATTTTTTCTGCTTTCTGCAGAGGATGAACTTGAAGCTGCTTCGAGAATAGCTTGTACTTGGATTGGGTCTACTGATTCAATGTTTGCTAACATATTTTGTAGCTTCTTTTTTAACTCTTTCTTAGAGGTGGTTGAATCTGTTTTAACCGGCTTAGATTTCCTGGTCTCTTTAACTTCAGGGATCCTTCCTTTAATTTTTGGAGTTTTTACCAAATATTTAATACGGTCAATTTGCTCTATGTCAAATGACCAGTTAATAATAAAAGAAATTCTTTTTCCAAAATAAAATTTGCATTCTTTTATATGGTCAGGTAGGGTGGTGTGACGACCCATCCCGTCGTCTCGTGATTTACCGCCTTGTTTCCCCCTTATTGTGTTGCTTTAAGTTTCATTATCGGTATTGGGTGCGTTAGAATTGATTTGGAGTGATTTTATTAAGAAATGAGATACTTAGTCTCTTTTAAGAAGACTTAAATTGGAAAAGTCAACCGGATGTTGACTTGTGAGTTAGAGGGCTCGGAATTGAATTTCGATGATTCGGTTAGCTCCGGGTGATGATTTAAGGCTTAGGAGCGCAATCGGAAGTAATTTTGGAGGTCCGGTGAAGAAGTTAGCCTATTTTGGCGAAGTTAGTATTTTGGCGAATTCCGGTTAATAGGTGAGATTTTGATCCGAGGGTCGGAATGGAATTCCGAGAGTTGCTGTAGCTTCGTTAGGTGATTTTGGATATGTCTGCAAATTTTCAGGTCATTCGGACGTAGTTTGGTCGGGTTTTAGATTGAATAAGAATTTTAAAAGTTTTAGTTCAACTTAAGCTTTGATTTGATGAAAATGGACGATTTTGATGTTAATGTTAGTGATTTTATGGTTCGAGAAAGTTTGAATGAGGTAACGGAACATATCTGTACTTTTGGTTGAGGTCCCGGGGACCTCGGGTGTGTTTCGGATGCCCAACGGGTCATTTTTGGAAGATTTTTGTTGTTTTGAGCATAAACCTGTAATGATCCAAAGGTCCATTTTTAGTTTCAGAGATCGAAATTTGATTTCAATACTTCCAGAATTTAAATCATGAATTATAGGACTAATTTGGAAATTTTGGTTTAATTTCATCAAGCCGCGATTGGGTTTTTGACGCGAAATATGAGTTAATTGTTTAACGAGCGAAATGGGTATTGAACTGGGCAAATGAGCTCCGAATTCAGTTTCGATTGAAGGGTTGTGTTCTTATTATTATTTGTGACTCATAGGAACAAGAATCGTCGAATTTCGAGTTCGTACGATGGAGTTATAACACTTTTAGTGAAAATAAAGCTACTGTATTTTTTTTACAGCACTGTGAACAGTAGTTATGAATAGTGTTCATGAACAGTACCCGTAACAGTATTCGTAAACAGTACCCCGTAACAGCATTTGTGAACAGTACCCGTAATAGTATCCGTGAACAGTAACACGGGGTGAACAGTACTTCCGAAAAATTCTGGGCAGAATGTTTATTCATCCCCGAACCAAACATATTTTCACCATTTTTGAGAAAAACTTGAGAGTTTTTGGACTGGAATTGAAGGGGTTTCAACTGGGAATCATTGGAGGTAAGTTTTATGAGTTAAATACATGATTTTATTGAAGAATCATCCTTGAAATTCATGAAAACATAGCAAAATTCTAAGAAATTAGGGCTTGGAGTAAAACATTTAAATTTGGGATTTGAGGGGCCATTTGTGGTCCGAATTGGGAGTTCTTAGTATGTACGGACTCGTGGTGAGACGAGGATTCCGAAAATGTGAATTTCAGAATTTTTCGAGATGTGGGACCTGGGCTCGAGTTTTGCCAATTTCGTATTTTAAAGTATTTTTCGAGTTCTTTCGATTGGGTTATGTCCCATTAGCATATTGTGATATATTTGCCCTGATTTTGGTTAGATTTGACGCACGTGGAGGCCGGTTTGAGGGGCAAAGTCATTGCGGGCTAGAGAATTCGCCGGCTCGAGGTAGGTAATATTTGTAAATGATGTCCTGAGGGTTTGAAACCCCGGACTTGCACATTATAGTGCTGTATTGTGGTGACTTGCACGCCAG
>MU746110.1:5663-40341 GCA_026770625.1 Nicotiana glauca
CCTTTCCTCGATTCGGGATTCAAACCAGTGACTTGGGACACCATAAATCTCCCAAGTGGTGACTCTGAATTTCTTAATAAACGAATCCCGTTTCGGTTGTCCTTTAATTGGAAAAACTCCTTTTTTATTATATCCCTTCCCCGGGGTGTAGTAAAGCTTCGTAAAAAGGAGGTGTGACAATGCCCAGAGTCGAACCACAGGGAATTAACCTATCAATTACTTTTGTCGGACTTACTAAATTCACAGAATTAATTTTCCCAAACTTTGTGATTAACAAGTGATGGTATTACTAATAACTAAGACTGAAAGTAAATAGACAGCTGAAAACTAACTATGCTTGATTTGTAAACAATTATGAGAAGGTTCTAAGGCTATGATTTCCCCTATTGATAGAATCCCTTCCGTTTATGTTTCATATAGATTCACCAACACATCTCTATCAATCATGAGCACTCTATTTACCGTAAATCTCTCCCGAGTAATCACAATAATTTACTAGACGCACTCTCCCGAGATACACTAGCTGGCTTCGTTTATTACATCTCACTTTAGATTGAACCCAAGGCTTCATTATCCCTAATCCCGCATTTAAACCCGTACTTATAGATCCCTCTTATACTTTGGGAGTGATGTTGTTCAACAACTACCTAAATATGCACTCTCTCCCGAGTTATGCACACTAAATATGCACAATTAATTGAGGATCCTGTCAATTAACTACAACATACACGTAGTTGAACAAATAGAAATTAACTGGCAATCTATATTAACATAATCAAGAAGTTCATCCTTCAATAGGTTCCATCAAAACCCTAGACAAAAGATTTACCTACTCATAACAAAGTAAGAGAAAACTACTAAATTGTTCATAATGTAAAATTGCAAGAAAATAAAAGAGATAAAGAAACTATAATATTTTTGGGTGATCTATCACACTTGTTATTCCTCCAAAAGTAGTCTAAAACAAGCTTAAAACAATCTTGGGCGCGTTTCTAGAGCTTATAAGGGTTTTAAAAAAGTTTTCCCGAAATTACACTTTGGCCCCCAATTTTCCAGGTGCGTGAATTGTACACCGCGGTCGCGGCATGGACCGCGGTGAAGACTGCCCATTCTGTTTTGTGACTTATTCCACCGCGGTTGCATAGCGGTCCACCGCGGTCCACACAGTCGTGGTGGATTTCTTGCTCAGACCATTTTTTGCTCCTTTATGTTCGGGTACTTCTCGAATAGGTGTTTTCTTCACATTATTGCCTCCAAAATACTACGTTTTGCTTCCTCACATATAATATTCCCTGCGAAACCAAAGAACACTATTTAAAGCATTTTGTTGGCCATTTACCTATAAAACAACAACAAAGCATGATCATATTAAGGTGTAAATATCAACTGTATAGCCTACTATCAACACCTCATACTTAAATCGTTGCTAGTCCTCGAGCAATCCACCCCACTCTATCAAAATTCTTTCCCTAAGCTTTTCCCTCAATGACTCACACTATGAACATTTTACAAAAGTTGCACCTAGTAGTGAGCAAACTTTACCTCAAGAATTAAATCTTTCGTACCACGCAACATTCGCACTTACTCAAACCACTCTATACAAGAGTCAAGACTTACCTTTCCTTTGTGAATCACATGCCCTCACATCACACAAGAGAGTAGTTCAACATATAATGATAGTGATAACAATTAGGAACTAAAATTGACAGAATTCGCTCACTCTCAAAAAGAACATGCACATGCCACAAAGATGCACCATAGGCTTGCCCGTAGTGTAGTACTCTACTAATCGAGCCCCACTCAGTCTGAGATTAATATGACTTTACTTGGTTGTAATGTAGGCTAAGGGACGGGAAGGATATATTTAGATATAGTAACTAGCCTCCCTAAGCACTTTTAATACAATTACATTAAACATCAAGATCATAGTTGTGTCAACCAAACACTCCACCACATTTATTTAACATCCCCATCCATTAGGCGCAATTTGTACAAGCTACCACTTATCAACCATTATAGTATTTGTTTTCGTGGTGCTTCTTCTTTTACGCTTCAACATTTTGAACCTTTTCTATATTTCAATGGTTCCACTCAAAAACCGAACCACCACCCCACACTTTTGCTTTTGCATATTTTCAATACCATTCCAGTCTTAGTGGGAAGTAAAAGGGTTCAAACAACAGACTATTCAAACAATTAGGTAAGGTTCGCAATCTGGTTACTAAAGAAATAGGCTTATAGGCTCAACGGGGTTAACTAAGATGTAATGCCAGGTGGTTACTTTATATGTCTTGCTCACAAAGAAATGCCTATGTCACTTCTAAAACTGAATGAAACTACTATTTCATTTTGCAAAAACACAAGGCAAGTTCTAGGCATTCAATGTGAAGCATGGAACACAGTAAAACTCACACACACATGGCACATGATTCACTCAGGATTAGTTTATCAAGACATTCTCTTTTGAGTGTTCAAGTTAGATGCAAACCTGCAATTTTCAGGCACTTAAACAAGATTCAACCCTTGAAGCTAAGTGTTACACTCTATTGTCTATCGTGTTCAGGTGTAGAGACGCTAAGGGTTTTTTTCCTCTTTAATTTTAGCTCGTCGCTCATTAATCCTAACCTAAAACTAAAAAGAACAAAAACAAAAACTACCTATACCCGGTTCAAGCTAAACCCTTGGAAAAGAAACGTGGCCCAAAGAAAAACAAAGGGGGAGTTACTACACTACCTAAAGATAAAATAAAAAAATCTTTTCGGTATTTTCTCTAGACTAACTTCCCTCAAGAAAATTGTCTAAAAGATCCGTCATCAGGAAGAGTCTCCATATTCTATTTTTTTCTTGACTTAGTCCCTCAAGAACCCCGCCGAAAGAGATCCGTCGTCGGGACAAGTCACTTACTATTTCCACTTACCTAATGAACTACTATTCTATCACCAAAACAATCAAATCAAACAAAACAACCAAAGAAAGCAGTTAATTGTTACAATTACAAACATACACTGAAGTATCCCCCACCCCACACTTAAAACGAAGACATGTCCCCATGGCTTCAAAATGTAAAGAACATTGAGGTAAAGGAACTTACCTGAGGCTCACTCCTAGTCAGAGACGGTGTCTGGGTTCACATTGCACGTACGACCCAGCACTCGCAACCAACCCAAAAATCTCTTTTCTGACTTCACCTGCCTGTCAGCCACTTCCTCAACACGGGCACTCAAATAATTGACTGAGGTACACAACCCAGCCATCTCCTGCTCTAAAGCTGCCATGTGAGTGCTCCCGCGTGGCTGTGATGGGCCTGCCTCGTCCCCTCTCGTTGGTGCAGTGACCTCAGCTGCCCCAGCATCATCATCAGACTCATCAGCAGAATCATCACTGTCCGACACCGGCTCTTTTCCCTCGAGTCCAATTTTCTTTGCCCGGAATGGGACCTTCAGAGGTAACTTCCCATCAACTTGAACGTTATTATGGTCCTTAGCAAGGCGGCACAGTCGGGTGACTAGCTAAGGGAAGTAGTGGCCCATGATTAGATCAGGCGATCTAATAAACATTTCATAATGGAGGACTCAGGCGACATCAAAACCTTGGTGTGTCATACAGCAGTAGATCATTGCTGCCCGTGGCCCATTCACATTAGTGGTATTACTAGATGGTAGCAGGCCGGTGTTGATGACAGTGAGCCAGAACTTTGCCTCCCAAGTAAGGGACTGTGAGTGTAGAGTCTTCAGCTTTGCTATCCATTTGAACTCTTTGCCAGGGATATAGATTACATCCAGAATTGGTGCCCACTCAGTCCTCGGGTGGTGATACATTATATAACGATCGTCACCCGTGAATGCTGGAAGGTGATACACTCGGCGAATGGCCTCTATAGATGTATTAACCCCGGTGTTGCGCACAGTCACAACCCCATTCTCATTTTCTGACAAGTTCTTATAAAATTCCTTCACCAACTGAATATTAGCCTCCTCTGGGACCTCGAAGAAGATGACCAGCTGATACCTCCTCAACTCATTAAACATATTTGGACACTCTATCTCCAATGCCGCTCGATCGATATGAACCTCATGGAGCAACTTCTTAGCTTCTTTCTGATTGTACCTTTCCTGCACCGATTTAGATACGAATCGAGTGCTATCGAACTGAGGTGCACTGGCTTGACCCCTAGCTCGTGAGGAGCCTCCTGGATCACTAGTAGAGGACCCAGTGTTGCGTCTCTTACGAGATAAACTCATAGCACCTGTCAAAACAGAGAAACGCCTATTAGGACGTGCGTGAAATGTGTTACTATGGGTGGTTACTCAGACTTCACCACAACCATGTCACAATATCTCCTTATATCTCCATTGAGGCAATTTCCCAAACACATTGTGGGCAGGGCAATTATCTTCATATACATGGCCCATGTGAATCAAGAAAACTTCCCCAAATCAAATATGCCACTACATCCACACACCCTACACTTGCTACATTCAATCACCTACCAACAACACCATTCCAAACATACAATACACAACCCTTTAACGAAATATTTGCAAAAACAAAATTAAACTAGAAAACAAGAAGAAAAAGCTAAACAAAAATCCTATCGCCAAAGCTACATCATAACAACATTAAACGAGCATAACAACAACAAAATATAAAAAAGAAAAGAGAAGGGGGGGGGGGGGGACTCATACCTTAGTGGAAGAAGTTGAGGGGTATCGTGAGTGAAGAAGAAGAAGAAGAAGAGGAGAGTATGTGGGAAGAGTTAGGGTTTAGAGAGAGAGAGTGAGATTGGGAATTTGGGGAAGGGGGTCGGGAGTTTTAGTGTTAAGAGGGGGAGGGTTTGGGTTTCAAAATTAAAATAAGAAGAAAATAAAAATGAAGAAAAACGAAAAAAAGAAAAAATAAAAAAATATATACAATACCCAGTACCCCCGCGGTCGATAGCGGTCAACTGCGGCTGCGGAGGGATTTAAAATTTGGAGACAGTAAACAACATTTTTTTCTTTTTTTAATAGAAAGTTACAAGAACACACTTGCAACAACATTCATGGGTTGCCTCCCACGCAGAGCCTGATTTAACGTCGCGGCACGATGCAGATAAGCGCATTTAAGGCTCGCTCGACCTCTGAGGTTCCGTCAGATTTGTCTCAGACACTGCCTTTGGCTCTTTCATGCCCATGTATAACTTCAATCTCTGCCCATTGACCCTAAATATGTGAGAGTCTAGCCAATCTTCACAGGTCCTGAAGGGAAAACTTCTATCACTCGAAATGGACCAGACCATCTAGACTTAAGCTTGCTAGAGAACAATTGTAGTCTTGAGTTATAGAGCAATACCATGTCCCCAGGTTTGAAATGTCGCTCAACAATGTTCTGGTCATGCAGCCTCTTCATTCTTTGTTTGTAGAGCCTCATGCTTTCAAAGGCTTGATATCTAAATTCCTCCAGCTCATGCAACTCTGTCAGTCGATTTTCTCCAGCTGCATCGGGGTCCATGTTCAATTGCTTTAGTGCCCACCAAGCTCAATATTCTAGCTCCACAGGCAGGTGACAAGCCTTCCCAAATACCAACTTTTACGGTGACATACCTATTGGTGTTTTGAATACAGTCCTATAGGCCCAGAGTGAATCGTCAAGCTTTTTCGCCCAATCAGTTCTTGTGGCATTCACAGTCTTGGTTAGCACACTCTTTATCTCTCTGTTGGACACTTCAACCTGCCCATTAGTTTACGGATGATAAGGGGTAGCCACCTTATGGCGTACATCATACTTTGCAAGCAATTTCTCGAAGGCTCTATTACAAAAGTGAGTGCCTCCGTCACTGATGATCATTCTTGGTGTCCCAAATTGGGTGAACATATTCTTTTTCAAAAATCCTACCACCACTCTTGGATCATTAGTGGGAAACGCTGCAGCTTCTACCCATTTAGACACGTAATCCACAACAACAAGTATGTACTTATTGCCAGATGAGCTGACGAAGGGACCCATGAAGTCAATCCCCCAAACATCAAACACCTCTACCTCTTGAATCGGGTTCATGGGCATCTCATGGCGACGTGAAATGTTCCCAGTTCGCTGACATTCATCACAGCCCTTCACCCATAGGTGTGCATCTCTAAACATTGTTGGTCAAAAGAATTCGGCCTCTAGCACTTTCGCAGCTGTCCTGACCCCTCCAAAATGTCCTCCATATACTGATGCGTGACAAGCCTGCAAAATAGAAGATTGTTCTATCTCGGGGACACACCTCTAGATCATATTATCAACACATCTTCTAAACAAATAAGGCTCGTCCCGATAATACATGCGGCAATCACGATAAAATTTTTTCTTTTATGCAGATGAAAGGTCATGGGGAACTACATCGCATGCTAGGTAATTTGCAAAGTCTGCATACCATGACGCTTCCTCAAGACTAGCTGTGAGCAGTTTCTCATCTGGAAAGGTTTCCAGAATCTCTTCGACCTTGACTGATTTTTCATCTCCTTCAAGTCATGATAGATGATCAGCGACTTGATTTTCTGTGCCCTTACGGTCACGAATTTTGAGGTCAAATTCTTGCAACAGCAGCACCCAACAAATCAAGCGTGGCTTAGACTCCTTCTTCTCAATCAAGTACCTGAGAGCTGCATGATCAGTGTATACATTACCTTGGAGCCAATCAGATATGATCTGAACTTCTCAAAAGCAAAAACCACCGCCAACATATCCTTCTCCATCACAGTGTAGTGAGTTGTGCATCACTTAGCGTTCTGCATGCGTAGTAAATCAGGTGCATCAGCTTATCCTTTCACTGCCCCAAGACTGCTTCTATAGCATAGTCACTTGTGTCACACATGAGCTCAAATGGTTGCTCCCAATTGGGTGCTAAAATGATGGGTGCAGTCACCAACCTCTTCTTCAGCTCCTCAAATTCCAACCTGTAGTCATTAGAAAACACAAAGGACTGATCCTTTTCAAGGAGTTTGCATAATGGGTTAGCAATTTTGGAAAAATCTTTTATGAATCACCTGTAGAACCCGGCGTGTCCAAGGAAACATCTCACCGCCTTGACTGAAGTGGGCGGTGGTAGCTTTTCAATCACGTCAACCTTAGCATGGTCGACTTCAATTCCTTTACTGGACACTAGATGCCTAAGGACTATCCTTTCCTGTACCATAAAATGGCACTTCTCCCAGCTTAGCACTAAATTTGTCTCCACACATATTTTAAGCACTCTTCTTAAGTTGTGAAGACAGTCTTTAAATGAATCTCCCACCACGAAGAAATCATCTATATAGACCTCCATAATATCCTCCACCATGTCTGTAAAAATGGCTAACATGCATTGTTGAAATGTTGCTGGTGCATTGCAAAGCCCAAAAAGGCATTCTCCGAAAGGCAAAGATCAAAAATGTTTTTTCTCTATTTTCGAGGGCTATTGATATCTGATTGTACCCCGAATATCCATCCAAGAAATAGAAGTGCTATTGTCCGGCCAACCTGTCCATCGTTTGGTCAATGAAAGGCAAGGGGAAGTGGTCCTTCCGGGTGGCTGTGTTCAATTTTCGGTAATCCATGCAAATCTTCCATCCCGTTACTATACGAGTTGAGATCAACTCATTGTTCTCATTTTGCACAACAGTCATTCCCCCCTTTTTCGGCACATATTGGATAGGGCAGACCCAATTTCTATCAGAGATGGGGAAGATGATTCCCGCATCTAACCATTTGATCACTTCCTTCTTTACTACCTCTTTGATGTTCGGGTTTAGCCTTCGTTGATGTTCTCTGGAAGGGTTGTGCCCTTCTTCCAAGAGAATCTTATGCATATAAAAGGCTGGGCTGATACCCTTAATGTCTTCCATGGTCTAGCCAATGGCAATCTTGCTTTCCTGCAGTACCTGTAAGAGCTGTTCTACCTGCACATCTAGTAAACCAGATGATATAATAACAGGAAAAGAAGAATTAGGCACTAAGAAAATGTACCTGAGGTGATCTGGGAGTGGCTTCAGCTCCAGCTTGGTGGTTCCTCTATTGATGGATTTGCTGGAGGTGTAGCCCTTTTTTCTAACTCAAGGGACTCGAATTGAGGTTCTGTTGTCCAGAATCCTTAGCCTTTAAGTGCCATGACCCATTCAGCTAACCCTTTACCATCCATCTCTTCTAAATTTGTCAGACACGCCTTTAATATATCTTTAACAGTCAGGTTCACATCATCTTCTTGCAGGATCACATCTACTGCCTCCACTAGAGAACAATTAGCATATTCACTGGGTCTCCTCATAGATTGCTGAACATTGAATATGACTTCTTCATCGTTCAGTCTCATTTTTAATTCCCCAGTCTCACAATCGATCAGTACTCTCCCAGTGGCCAAAAATGGTCTACCTAAAATAAGGGGTATCTCCTCATCTACATGACAATCCACAATAACAAAGTCTACAGGGAATACAAACTTCCCCACTTGCACCAATACGTCATCAAGAATACCAGTTGGCTTTTTCACTGTGCGGTCAGCCAGCTGTAGCAGCATCGAAGTCCATCTAGCTCTGCCAATGCCTAGTTTGGTGTATACAGCTAGCGGCATCAGATTTATGCTGGCTCCCAAATCACATAATGCCTTTGCAAAGGCATAACTCCCAATTGTGCTTGGAATAGTGAAGCTACCTGGATCAGACATCTTTTGAGCCATCGGTCTTGTCACTACTGCGCTGCAGGTCTGTGTCAGAGTCACTGTGCAAAGATCCTGAAAATCAAACTTCCATGACATTAGGTCCTTCATCATCTTTGCATAACCGGGCATATCCCTCAAGGCATCCATCAAAGGAATATTCAATTGAATTTGACGTAGTATCTCCATGAATTTCTTGTATTGAACTTCCTTCTTTTGTTTTACCAGTCTCCGAGGGAAAGGTGCAGGTATCACCCTTTTTGCACTGCTTGTTGGCTTCTCTCTGTTGGAATTTTCTGGCACAAGAGGTGCCACCTGTTCTATTGCTTGCTCATTTACCTTATCCTTACCTTTTTCATCATGACTCTATTCAACCACCACTTGAGTAAGTTCTGTTGTTTCATCAACTTCTAATGGAACTAGAGTGGATGGTGTACTCTCCTTCCTGGCTTGTATAATTTCCTGTTCTCTGTCTAAGTCTCTCCCATTCCAGAGACTTACTGCCATTAATTGATTGGGGTTTTGCTCCTTGGGGTTGACGTTTGTGTCTGCAGGCAAGGTTCCCTGAGGGCGGTTGTTTAAAGCCATGGACAGCTATCCCAGCTGCGTTTCAATGTTCGTTATAGTTGAATCATACACTGCCAACTTTTCATGCACTTTATTATTTGTTCCAATGAGTTGCTGAAGCATACCCCTAATTTTCACCATGTTGTTATCTTGCTGCTGAGGAGGTGGTTGATATGTTAATTGTTGCTGATTTTGCTATGGATAGACCTGTGGTTTCTGATATGGTAATGACACCATTTGGCCTTGAGGGTGCACACCCCCAGGTTGTTGCATGTTTGGCTTGTACTGCTGATTTTATGGCGGTCTCCACTGCTGTCCTCCTTGTCTCTGACCCCCAAAGTTGTTGACATAATTCATATCTTCTCTTACCCCTTGGTTTTCACCTTCTTCGCTCCATGAACACACATAGGACTGATTAATACAAGGTGTACACAATCCTCCATTTGTTGTATCAACAATGTGCGCCTGTTTTGTACCCATCTTATCAATCTTCTTTGTCAATATGCTCGTCTGGGTCATGAGTGTGGCCATGTTCTCTGCATGCGAATTGTTTGGGTCAAGAGGAACTGAATGCACTATGGGTGCCAGTGCTGTACCTCTAGTAATCCACACTGAATTTTGTGACATCTTATCAAGAAGGATTTTGCACTCAGTGAATGTCTTACTAAAAAATGCACCTCCAGCTGAAGCATCCACATTTGCTTTTAAATTGTCAGCTAGTCCCATATAGAATCTCTGCCGAGAATCTAGTCTAGAATACCATGATGAGGACACTTCACTAGCATCCCTTTAAATCTTTCCCATGTTTCTTGCAAGGACTCAGTTGGCTGCTGCTTATACTGTAATATTTCATCAATCTGTCTTGCAGTCTTGTTGGGCGGATAGAACTTATTCAGGAACTGCTTGACTAATTCCTCCCAGGTGACAATGGAATTGATATGGAGCGAATTTAGCCAAGTCTGAGCTTCCCCGGTCACAGAGAATGGGAACAATAACAACTTGATAGCTTCAGGGGTCACATATGGCTGCCTTTGGGTCACACAAATTGACAGAAAATTTTTCAGGTGTTGCTGAGGGTCTTCAATGTGTGATCCAGAGAACAATCCTTTATTCTGCAGAAGATGCAGTATATTGTTGATTATCTAGAAGTTCTACGCTTGAATTGCGGGCACAACTATAGCAGTGGCTAGGTTATCAACTGTGGGTTGTGCCCAGTTATAAAGTGCAGCTTCGGGCACAAGAGGTGCCACTAGTCTTACGTTGGGGTTTGCTAGCGAATCCCCAACGTTTCCAATGACGTATTGTGCGTCACCCATATCAAATTCGAGATAGTTTGATTGTTGTGATTGTTGAGTTCTCTTGTTGGCACAGTTCAATGCCCTAAATGTTTTCTCGGGGTCAGAGAGTCCTTCTAGCAGTTCTCCAATCCTCGAAGAATTTCTAGGAATACACCTGAATTCCACAAGTGTTCAAATGTGAGAATTTCAATGAAAAGATTGGGTATAGAGAAAACTGACTACACTAAGAATTTTTATACTTCTTTCAATTGTAATTGATAACATCGTTAATTCCCCGTCAATGACAACAAAATTTGATAAATGCCAAACTATTCCTTATAAAAAGACACGCGAACGTTGCAAATATAATCTGAGTAATTCTGCCTAGAGTCGAACCACATGTAATTAGCCTATCAATTACTTTTGTCGGACTTACTAAATTCACAGAATCAATTTCCCCAAACTTTGTGATTAACAAGTATTACTAATAACTAAGACTGAAAGTAAATAGACAGCTGAAAACTAACTATGCTTGATTTGTAAACAATTATGAGAAGGTACTAACGCTATAATTTCTCCTATTGATAGAATCCTTTCCGGTTATGTTTCATATAGATTCACCAACACAACTCTATCAATCATGAGAACTCTATATACCGTAAATCTCTCCCGAGTAATCACAATAATTTACTAGATACACTCTCCCGAGATACGCTAGATGGCTTCGTTTATTAGAACTCACTTTAGATTGCACCTAAGGCTTCGTTATCCCTAATCCTGCCTTTAAACCCGCAGTTATAGATCCCTCTTATACTTTGGGAGTGATGTTGTTCACCAACTACCTAAATATGCACTCTCTCCTGATTTATGCACACTAAATAGGCACAACTAATTGAGGATCTTGCCAATTAAATACAACAAATACGTAGTTGAAAAAATAGAGATTAACTGGCAATCTATATTAACATAATCAAGAAGTTCATCCTTCAATAGGTTCCATCAAAACCCTGGACAAAGGATTTAGCTACTCATAACAAAGTAAGAGAAAACTACTAAATTGTTCATAATGTAAAATTGCAAGAAAATAAAAGAGATAAAGAAACTGTAATATTTTTGGATGATCTCTCATACTTGTTCTTCCTCCAAAAGTAGTCTAAAACAAGATTAACATAATCTTGGGCGAGTTTTTAGAGCTTATAAGAGTTTTACAAAAGTTTCCCTGAAATTACACTTTGGCCCCCAATTTTCCAGGTGCGTGAATAGTTCACCGCGGTCGCGGCGTGCCGTGGTGAAGACTGCCCATTCTGTTTTGTGACTTATTCCATCGCGGTTGCACCGCGGTCCAACACGGTAGCGGTGGATTTCTTTCTCAGGCCATTTTTCTGCTCCTTTGTGTTCGGGTACTGCTCGAGTAGGTATTTTCTTCACATTATCGCCTCCAAAACACTTCGTGTTTCTTCCTCACATATAATATTTCCTGCGAAACCAAAGAACACTATTTAAAGTATTTTGTTGACCATTTAGCTATAAAACAACAATAAAATATGATCATATTAAGGTGTAAATATCAACTGTATAGCCTACTCTCAACTGGTTCTACTGTTTCTTTGTGATTTAAAGTTATTGAGTTGATTTACTTGCCGTACTTTGTATTATCATCATTTTGCTATTGTAGTTATTGTGATGATGTACGAGGTTTCTGCCGTACTGTAACTGTTATTTCTGTTGGTTGCATTACATATTTACTTTTGGGACACGGGACGGTATCCCGGTAGATCCCCTTTTTCTGCATATTTACTTTGGGAATACGGAACGCTAATCCGGTAGACCCCCCCTGCACATTTACATTTTGAACTACAGGACAATATCCCAATAGATCCCCCTATTCTGCATATTTACTTTGGGACTACGACGCGGTATTCCTGTAGATCCCCCCTGTACATTTACGTTTGGGACTACATGACGGTATCCTGGGAGAACCCCTATTATTATCACTGTGTTCTGCGCTGTTGCTTTTCATTGATTCTATCCCTATGTAAATATTCTACGTGTTGTGCGTTCTTTTCCTTATGCTTACTAGCTGGTATGAACTATGTTAGGACACTTGCACAAGCATACACATGGCTAAGTACCCTTATTGGATGAGAGGCTTCTTAATATTGCTAAGTATAGACGCACACCCTCGTTTACTTGCCTTCCATGTGAGAATGGCTCTATTTGGTACATGATTTGTCAGCATAATTTTAAGGTATGATGGGGGCATAGGATGCCAAATGTTAGGGTTCAGGTATTAAGAACCGTATTGCATGATTATGAGATGAGGTGTCACAAGGTGACTTATATTCGAAGGATATTATTTGAAAATATTATATTCGAAAGATACTCATTTTGAAGGAAATATTTTTTAAAAATATTTACTTGAAGGAAGTATATTTTGAATTATTTTTATCAATTGAAGGATTTGACTAATTGATTGAAGTTTGTTGGCTAAGACCTAATGTGAAAACCGTAGTTGCTGAGTTATCACTTGTCTTTACTATATTTGTGATTTCGAATTTGGGTTGTATTTTTGTTCACCTTTCAGTGTTCTTATTATGGTGTTCTGCTGTTACTTGCTGTTTTCTTTCCTTAATGCAATTACTGTATTGTTAGCCACATCGCATAGTTTTTTATAGACATCATGTTATGTTATTTTTACACTTATACTTGTTCAGTTTACTAGACCAATAGGTTTCTTGACTGTTCCTCGTCACTACTCCACCGAAGTTAGTCTTGATACTTACTGGGCACCGCTATAGTGTGGTCATACTACACTTCTGTACATTTTTTTTGTACAGATCCAGGTATTGATCGTTAGTAGCTATGCGGATTGTTGTTGTGGAGTCTCAAGGTAATCCTATAGTTGTGCTTGCTGGTTTCATAGTCACCTTCCTATTTTGTATTCACACTATTATATTTTTTTTCCATACAGTTGTGCTTAGAAGTTATAGCGAAACTCTGTAGAGCTTATGACTTGTACCACCGCTTTTGAGGAAGATGTAAATTCTATAAAGATTTCTATATTGAGACGTAAGACTTTCCATATTATGGTTGATATTCAGTAAGTGTTAGGCTTACCTATTTCCTAAGACTAGGTGCCATCACGAAACTTAACGGAGGAAAATTGGGTCGTGACAAAAATATAGGGTAAAAAGTTCATACTTTTTCGCCGCTTGGGTTAAGCAAGTAGAAAAATACTTTGCCTTTTCATCTCTTAAAGAGAGTGAACTTCTACCTTGATATCCGCTATTTTTTCAACTGCATACAAAAATTGAATCTCCTTAAAATTATTGGTGAAATTACAAGTAATTATAGTTAAAAAATAAGATGTAGAAAAATAAATAAATATTCTTCAGACTGAGGCGCAAATATCTCTCTCTCTCTTTAAGGAGATTCAAGCCCACTGCGATAGCATCCTCACCGGTCCAGCAGTAATACTCTTGACTTGTCCCCTCTAGGATACAAAAACCCGACAATGTCGTATGTCTCTAACAAACTCTGGACAAGTTGTTGAGTCCAAAGATCCACCAAATAAACATCTTCCTTTAACAAAAATATAATACTCTTTTGTAGAGAATAAGTTCGGAACTTAGATTTTCTTCTTCTCATATTCACTATACCAACTTTAATTTTTTCATACACACTATCATATTTTTTTCATCTACAACACAGGAAGAAACACCACTATTTTTAGGTATAAAATTTCTTCCATAGAATAATATCAAAGTAATGGGATAATAAAATTATAGAAAGTGGGTTGGTGGTTACAAGATATAATCTTTAGTGGGTAATAAGTGGTAGATCATGGCATTAGTGGTCTCATAAATTACACTTAAATAATGACTACTTTCTTTTCAATTTACAACCACTATCTTACAAAAAATAATGCACTTTAATATTAAAATGCACTAACATCAACATATTTTAATCCTAAGCAACTAGGGGTAGGATATATGCTTTATCACTGTCCGTGACATTTAGTCTCGTCTCACTCTAATATTTGAACTAAAATAAATGTATTCGTCACTAAAATTTGTTCACAACTAATTGGTATGGCTTTTATAGATTTATTTTAATTGTGCCTTATTTTTCAGTATGTACGTTTATATTCCAAAAGATACAGGTCTTTTGAGATGTTCTATATGATTTTAGGCGTACCTTATTTTTTTGGTACTAAAAATAGATATTATATATTGATCAAACATGCATACAGAGATGTTGGTACTTAGATTGCATCATATTACAAACTAAGTTAATTGTGATAGTAGTTGGCATAGAGCAAAAGTAGTAGTAGTTCCTATATTACAAACTAGGTTATCTCTAGTAGTTATATTCCTATTTAAGCTATTACTGAAGCAACCATCACAGTCTGGAGTTACATCATACGTGCTCCTTCCATGCACTGAAGGTTCTTCAATTTGCAAAACAGCTGCAGTTTGTGGAATTGACTGGATCTTTTGCAGTCCTTTCTTATCATCTTTCAAAATTTATTGAGCAAAAAGTGGTGGCTGGTGCAAAACTTCCATTTTATAGGTCCCTTCCAAAAGACTTCCCGAAGCTGCTAATTTATCTGCTAATATATTTTGGTTTCTGTACGCATGGCTAACCAGTGGATCATGGAGCGTCCATAGTAGGTGCCTGCAATCATTTAATAGGTTCGCAAATATTAAGTTAGCAGTATGTCATAGTGTAATTACCTCTTTGGCATCAAGTTCCACTTGGATTGGCATTAGATTATGAACCTTAGCCAATATGAGTCCCTATAATAATGCATAGATTTCTGCTGCATAAATATGAGATATGGAATGTTCCCTAAAAATTCTATAATCCATTCTCCGTTATGATTTCTAATTATTCCTCCAATACCACTTTTATGCTGAATAGATGAATGGGCTCCATCCGTATTCAGTTTATATATGTTAGGCTTTGGTGATATCCATTTTAGAGGAGTTCTTATGAGTCGTTGTAGTTTGTGAGTATAAGCTGTGAGATAGAAAAATTCAGTGACCTGCTGAGTAGTGAAATTGATGCTAACAGGCTTGTGCATTTTCTCATAAATATTTTTATTCCTAGTGTTCTAAATATTCCAAAGGCTTAATGGCAAATAACTATGTGGATTTATGTTGTGGGGAAATTTTTTCTGTTTATAATTAATTAAAGGAGGAAGCCATTGCTGAAGCATATCCAAATTAATTAAGGTGTTGATATGTCCTCCCATTCCCAGTTTATTCCAACATGCATGAGCATTTTCACAAGTTAGGAAGATATGATTCTCCGATTCATCAGCTTTATGACAATAAAGGCATTCCGTATTTGTGATAATGTTAAGATGATTTAGAAAATAAAAAGTATGCAGTCTGTTATGATTAAGTAGCCAAATGAAGTACCTAATTTTTGGATGTATAGGAAGTTTTCATATCCATTGGAATTTATAAACTATGTTGTGATCATCATTGGAACTATGTTCTAGGCTTTGTACATATAATGAACTATAAATTTACCATTGGAAGTCAGTTCCCAGTAAATGTTGTCACCTTTTTTATTATAAGTTGAAATATACGGAGTTCTTATAAGGTTCTTTATATCATCCGGGAGTTCAAAAGGTAAACGATCTCATTTCTAACGATTAACATCATAATTACTGTTAATGTTCATTGAGTGATGTTGGAAAGGTAGTGGTCCACTAATTAACAAGCGAAGAGTTAATCCATTTTTAACCCAGCTATTATGCCAAAATTTAATATTTTCACCAGTTCCTATTTTCCATTGTAGTCCTAGCTGGCAGCGTTCCCAGCCCCTTAATATGTTACGCCAAGTTTTAGAGTAAGGTTGTTTTAGAAATAAATTCAGTGTTCCGAGGAAAAAAAGAACCTCTTTCTGCATTACCTCGATTTGTGTGTGCAGTCCAGGTGCGTAGCTGGAAAAGCCGTTATATGAAAATCTGTGAAAAATAATAAAATTTGCCTTTGAATAAATTTAAGTTGAATTTGATCAATATTTTGGGTAAACGGACTCGGATCTGTAATTTGATGGTCCTAAAACATCCGTAGAAAAATATGGGACTTGGGCATATGTCCGGAATCGAATTCCGAGGTCCCAAGCCCGAGTAATGAATTTTTAAAGAAAATTACTTTCTGGAAATATGTGAGTTTTTAGAAATGAAAAATATTTGAAAGTTATTGGTATCAAGCCAGTATTTTGGTTCCGGAGCCCGATACAGGTTTTATATGTGATTTAAGTAAAGCCTCTGAAATTTGGTAAGAAACGGGGGTCGTTTGATGTGATTCGGACCCGTAGTTGTAAAAATTGATACTTTAAATGTTTTGAGGGTTTTCTTAGATTTCTATGCTAAATTCACTGTTAAAGATGTTATTTTGGCGATTTAATCGCACGGATAAGTTCATATGATGTTTTTGAGTTAGTATGCACGTTTGGTTTGGAGCCTCGAGGACTCGAGTGAGTTTCAGATAGGTTTCAGACCGTTTTAAACTTAGAAAAAGTTGCAGGGTTTCAATTTCTGGTGTTTTAGAAGTTTATTCGTCGCGTTCGCGGAAGGACTCTCGCGAACGCGGAGGGTAAGTCAGGCTGAAGGAATTTTCCTTCTACTCGAATGCAATAAGCAGGTCGCGAACGCGAAGCTTTGGGGGGGGGGGGGCTACCCTTCACGAACGCGGACCTGTTATCGCGAACACGAAGGTCTTTGGGCCTGGTCAAGCGGAAGGGAGATTTGTTCTACGCGAACGCGGCCATTGGACCGCGAATGCGAAGTTTCCACGAGTCAAAGCTCCGCGAACGCGAGCCACTACATGCGAACACGAAAGCTAATTGGCCTGACCTTTTGCGAATGCGACAGGCCTATTGCGACCGCGATAAAGGCCTGCCCAATAATTTTAAAATAGAAGCAAAAATGGGCAGAATCCATTTACTTCATATTTTCAAAATTTGGGAGCATTGAGGCGATTTTCAAAGAACAATTTCTTCTCCAAAATATTGATATATGATTCTAAACCTTTATCTTTCGATTTCCCATTGCATTTCATCAATTTTCATCTTTAAATCTAGGGTTTTTATGGTAGAAATAAGAAATTTGGGTAGAGTTACAACTTTTTGATTAATTGGGATTTAGACTTCATTTTAGGGTCGGATTTCGAAACTAATTGCATATTCGTGCTTATGGGTGAATGGGTGATCGGGTTTAGGTCCGAACCTCGAGTTTTGACCAAGCAGCTCGGGGTCAATTTTGGACTATTTGGGGAAAATGATAGAAAACCTATAATTAAACATTGGGTATGAATTCTTTAGTATTTGTTGAATTTGTTAAATCAATTTGGACTAGCTACGAGTTATTTGGAGGCAAATTCTAAAGGAAAAACGGTGTTTGAGGCT
This sequence comes from Nicotiana glauca, assembly GCA_026770625.1. Taxonomy (NCBI): domain Eukaryota; kingdom Viridiplantae; phylum Streptophyta; class Magnoliopsida; order Solanales; family Solanaceae; genus Nicotiana; species Nicotiana glauca. Next base: position 23,583 of record MU746110.1, read on the forward strand.
TGAGCTGGCCGTGGAAGTTCGAGGTAAGTGTTTGGTTTAACCTTAGCTTGAGGAATTAGGAGTTGTGTCCTATTTGCTACGTGATACTTGTTGAGTACGATGTATAGGCATGGTGATGAGTATCTATACGTTGGTGTCAAGCATGATCGTGAGTCTTAAATTGAAATTATTGTGTTCTTGATAAATACTATGAATGTCTAAGTTGTTGGTTCTCTGTGTTGAGCAAGGATTGTGATTATTCTCGTGGAAATTACTTATGATTGAGTATTGGTGCTAGTTGAGGAAGTCAGATGTTGGAACAAGTTTGGTTATAGCTGATTTTCTCTTGCCGGGACGTATTTACTTAAAATGTTGATTGCTTTGCCGGGATAGTGTTGTTTCTTTATTGATCCCTTGCCGGGACTCTCTGTGTGATTAGTGTTGAACTGTATATGTGGATCGGGTTACACGCCACAACAATATTATATTTGGATCGGATTGCATGCCGCAACAATAATATAATTGGATCGGGTTGCACGATGCAACAGTGATAAATGATATGGATCGGGTTGCACACCGCAATAATATTATATTTGGATCGGGTTGCACGCCGCAACAATAATGATATGGATCAGGTTGCACAACACAACAGTATTTTTATGATTTGGATCGGGTTCCGCGCCGCAACAATAGATAATGAAAGTACTTGTTGATTGGTTACGAGTTCCTGATTCTGTTGCCGTGAGTTTTAAATTGTCCTTTATGCTTTTCTCTTAAATTACCGTTGGTAAATGATACTCCACCGCAGCACATTTCCCCTCCTATCTTTACTTATTTATTTCTGTTTATATTCCGTTGTATATAATATAACTGCACAGGTTATTTAGTAGTCTAGTCCTAGCCTCGTCACTACTTCGCCGGGTTTAGGCTAGACACTTACAAGCACATGGGGTCGGTTATACTGATACTACACTCTGCACTGTGTGCAGATCCCGAAGCAGCAGCATTTGGACCTTAGTTTGAGTGGCAACCTTCTGTCTTGTCGGTGATTCCGAGGTAGTCCTGCAGACGTCCGCAGGCCCTGACGTCTCCCTCTATCCCTTTATCCTGTTTCATTTACATATTTTAGAAACAATATATTATTCTTCTTTCAGACCTTATTTGTAGTAAATTCTAGACTTTCCATGAAGCGTGACACCTGTTTTGGTTAGATGTTGCTTAAGATGTTGTATTGGATATTTGTTCAAATGTTTTATCGTTTCTTCCGCTTGTTTAAAATTCCGCTGTTTATAAGCTATTGTTTCCTAATTGTTAAAGGATTAAAAATAGGAAAATATAATTGGTTCAAACAGTTGGCTTGCCTAGCTTTCATTAGTAGGCGTCATCACGACTTCCGAGGGTGAAAAATCCGGATCGTGATAAATATGCAGATAGTGAAAGATGAAGGAATTTAGTAATTAAAATCATAGCCCAAAGTTGATGATGAGAATAAAATACTCTTCAAGCGAGACTTGCTATTAAAGCATTATTCTTTTGGTGTAAGTTTTGAATTCCTAACACTCCTAATTCTCTGGGTGTAGTAATTTATTTCCATTTTAAAAGGTGCATTTTCTTTTTTGTGGCTATTGTTCCCCATAGAAAATTACGTTGGTACTGCTCCATTTTCCTGAGAATGTTTGAAGGAATTTGAATATATTGCATAATATAATTTGGGAGATTATTCAATGTAGATTTGATCAGAGTAACTCGACCAGCCATAGTTAAGAAATTAGTTTTCCATCCCGCTAGTCTAGATTTGAAATTGTCAAGTAAGAACTATAAGTCAGCTCTTGTTTGTCGTGCTTGGAATATTGGAAAACTCAAATACCTACCAAAATTAAGACCTTCCTTGAGTTGAAAGCAATCTATAGCCATATTCATAACATTTGTTGTACAGTTCCTTGAGAAGAATAATTTTGATTTATCAAAGTTGATTCTTTGTCCTGAATTCTTGGTAAAATGATTTAAAACATCTATTATTGCATTGCAACTTTTGGTTGTTATTTTTGAGAATAGGATAATATCATCTACAAAAAATAGATGTGAGATTTTTGATTTCCTTTTTGTAATATTGATGGGTTGCCATTGTAAATAATCAACAGACAAGTTGATGCATTTTGAAAATATTTCCATACACATAATGAATAAGTAAGGTGACAAAGGATCATCCTGACGAATTTCTCTTGATGGTGTGAAATAAGGAGTACATGAACATTAATGAGTATTAAAGTAGAAGTCGTGGTAACACATGATATTATTAGTTTGGTCATTGCTTTAGGTATGCCAAAATAGACCAGTGTTTTCCTAATAAAAGACCATTCCAAACGGTCGAAGGCCTTTTCTAGGTCTAATTTCATAAGCATATAACCAGTCTTTCCTTTTATTTCTGCAAAATAATTTAAAGCTTCTTGAACTATTATAGCATTATCAGAAGCTCGTTTACCTTGCTGAAAACTGGTTTGTATGGGTCCTATTATTTTAGAAATAATAGGCTTAAGTCTATTTACAATTATTTTCATTATAATTTTATAAGTAGTACTACAAAGACTTATTAGTCTATATTGTAGGAGCGTTTGAGCATGCTTGAATTTTGGTATGAGACAAATATAAGTTTGATTTAGTAATGGAGGTATAAGTCCGGTATTAAAAGTGTAATGGCAAAATTGATTTACCTTGTGACCTACCTCACCCCAATATTTTTGATAAAAGAAAGGGTGAAATCCATTCGGACTAGGTGCTTTATAAGGGCTAACGCTGTGTAAAGCTTAAATAATTTCAATATCTTTTAAAGGTTCATCTAAATATTCTAAATCTATAGAATTAAGGAAATAACTATTAGCAAAGAGATTTGAATAATAATTTCAGACAATGTCTTGATTTTCTTTCTGATCAAAACTCTAGTTACCAACTGAGTCTTTTAGCGAAGTTATTCTATTTCTCCTATGCCTATTTAAAGTCAAAATGTAAAATTTTTTGTGTTGGCATCACCCTCATTTAACACCATCAGTCTTGGTTTCAACTTCCAAAAGTCTTCCTCAATTCTAAGAATAGTACTAAATTCATTAGTAAGTTGTGTTTCTAAATTCTGTAGGAACAAACTAGTAGGATAGTGAATTGAAGCTTGTATTCCAGCTAACCTAGCTAGTATTTTCCGTTTGCGAGTAAAAATGTTTCCAAATATCAAGTGATTCCAGTTTGTGACTACTTCCTAAAATTTTTTTTGTTGTTTTTATGCGGGGTTAATGCTCCGCCCATGTTTGTTGTACTAGTTGTAAAAATTGTGGGTGGGATACCCACATAGTTTCAAATCAAAAAATTTTCCTATTAATAAATCTTGTTGGTTTTAAGGTTATTAACAGAGGGCAGTGGTCAGAATATGTTCTAGGTAAGTATTGTACCATAGCCTCAGAAAACATGTTTAGCCAATCATAGTTAGCTAAAAAATGATCAAGTCTTTCAAGAATAGTGTGACCATTTTTACGCTTATTAGTCCACGTAAAACGACTACCCCTAAATCTTAGGTCTATTAACTTACAGTAGTTAATGCAGTTTGTAAATCTGTATACTCTATTAACACAAATAGGTAGTCCACCAAATTTTTCTCTTGCATATAATAAGTCGTTGAAATCACCTCCTATTAGCTAGGGGGTATTATAAGTATCATGAAAATGCATTAAGTTTTCCCAAAGATGTGTACGTAGATGATACAAATTACTAGAATATATGGCAGATAGGATCCATTTAGGAGTATTGTGACGTACTTGGACGAGGCAGTGTATCTCTTGCTTAGACATCCTCAGTTCCTCCACATTAATGAGAGCCTCATGCCATGATACAACTAACCCTCCCATGAGCCCATTTCCAGAAACCTGTGCCATGTTTGTGAAACCAAAATCCTCACGAAGCCTCTCATGATCAAGTATGTGTGTTTATAGAAGAATTACTAAATTTGACTTATGATTATCTAATAGAGAACTGAAATGTCGCTTAAACTTTGGATTATGAGAACCCCTACAATTCCATACTAAAAAAATCATGATACTAGATTGAGGTATTGTGACTGGAGGAGTTGGGATCAGAGGATTGACAATAGAGGTTGTCATCTAATTCAGAGGATCTAAGACTGGAGCAGGAGGAAGAAGTGTAGGAATGATCACTATTGAGTACGTTCCTGCCTCTCGATTGTTTATGACTCGAAAGTTTAGATTGCATGCTATCATTTCTGGAGGAAACTTTAGGATAAACTTTTTTTCATACTGTTCTTTGAGGTTGTAAAGCTGGATTCCCTTTAACCATAAAAACTCCCTCTTTGTTTCCCTTAGTTCCACTAGGATCTGAGCTAACTCCTGCCTTGTTTCTATCTAGTGCGTTGGAAGATGGAGGTGGAGTCTGTGGTGGACTTTCCTGAGGTGTCAGTGTATCTAGTGGGTTGTTGGGGTTGGAATATGGAGATAGTGGATTGAAGGAGTTGAGGCTCTGGAACAATGGTGCATAGATCTGCCCCATGTGATGTGGAGGATATAAAGGCAGTAGAGTTGTTGAGTTGAGCATTGGAATTGGAGGAGGTATTAGGTATGTCCACTATTGTAGATTCGAAGTTGATGGTTGGTGCTCTAATATGAATGGAGTTTGAGTGTTGTACCATTTATTCTGAGCAAACGCTTCCATCCCTAACCTCATCCCTCTATTAAATTTGCCAAGTGTGTTGGATTTTGGAGGAGGAGAACAACTTCCTGATTGTTGATTTCCATGTTGAATACTAGTGCATGACCATGCAAACCCATCTCTAACCATGATTGAAGTGGGAGGTCTATCATGTTTTGTTGAGAGGTGTAGACTAGTGGGGTGGTGATGTGTGGGAGCTGTGGACCTTGCACGGTCAGCCTCGGAAGATGGAAGAAATGGTTGTTGTCCAAATCTCTTAGAAAAGTGGGGTTTGAGTTTGCTGGAAAAGTTGGTCGTTGCATGGTTGCTTTCTGTGGAAGAAAGAGTTAAAGTAGAGTTATTAGATGAAGGTATGGTATTTGTAGAATTAAGAAGCATGTCTTGTGAATTATGGAATACTTCCGGACGAGTGTCACATGGGAGGTAATAATTTAGTTTGCATGGGAAAAGGGTTTGGATAGGTTGGTGATAGACGTAGGGAACTGTAGTATGCAAATTAGGTTTGCTGCTATCATCATGCAAGCCAGGTGTAATTGAAGTGTCATGTGAAGAATCAGAGTTGTGAATTGTGAATTGGTTAATGTTGTTATTTTGCTGATGCCCTATATGGGGTTCCTGAGGTGTTGTATGTGTAGGGTTAGGCGTGCTCTGATATGTAGTGCCTATTAGAGGTGTAGTGGAAGGTAATGTTTTATGATTAGAATCAGTGTGTGTGTGATTGGAGGAAGTGGACGGCCAGTGCTTAAAGGATTTATCTCCTAGTGAATCAAATTTGGGCTGTATTTTTGATCTATCACTTATTAGGATTATTATTTTATTTGTGTCAATGTCCATATGAGTTTTATTGGATTCATTCATATCTGCTAATTCATTATATTTATTAGCAAATTTCTTTTTATTAGGGTCATTATTTAATGTGGATGGGTTAGAAGGCCCAATAGAAATAGTAGACTTACCTGGATGTTGCCCTAACCTTGCCGCCACCTGCGCCGCCCTATTAAGGGTTTGTTGACGGCCAATGTTGTAGCACGATAGAGTTTTATTTGGAAAATCTACAGTTTTCCATTCAGATTTCTGTGTTATTTCTGGATTGGATGAAGTATAAGGGGAACTAGTGTTTGGATGTAGTGGCTGGTGTGTTATGTAGTAACAGTTGACATTTGCATGTCCAAACCTTCCACATTTTGTGCATAGTAAATTAAGCCCCTCCTATAGTAGCATCTGGTGATGTCCTAGAAGAAAATGTGTTTTAAGTGGCTTCTCTAGGGGCACTTTAATACATATACAAGTATACTTTTCCCTAGTAGTAGAAGAAGTAGAGGCAGCAACCTTTAGTAGTTGTCAAAGTTTAGAGCACACTTTTCGTAGAGTTTGCTCATCATAAAATTCCGTAGGAAGTTACGATAGTCGAACTCATATGACTGAGTATGTAAGTTGTGTAGAAGATGCATTGAAATTAGACTTCCATTTGCGAACAGACAAGAAATGGTTTAACACAAACCATGGACCTTCATGCTGTGGTTTAAGCATATTTTCCTCCTTTTGAAATTTAACTAGTCTCTCCGCACGTGCGCTGCACATGTATATTAAGTCATATAGTACATTGTTTTGTAAAATAATATTAATATTATTAAAAATAAGTTTTGAATAAATAATTATACTTGAAATAATAAAATACAAGTTTGTGCGGATGATCGAAGTAGATAATCTTATAGTGACTTTTGTTGCTGAAGTCAAGATAATTGAATATTGTTTGAACTTATAAACACAAAGAGTAAGAATTAAATTAGATGCATGTAGTTTTCTTACTAGGTATTCGTATTTAAAGACCACAAAAATACAAGAAACATAAATTAGTAATCTGCTAACAATAGACTAACATAAATTAAATGCAAAACCGAATTTCTTACCTCTCCATGGAAGCATATGCTTGCAAATGTTCTAACATGCTTATATTAAAACTGCATGAGGAGCAACAAAAGAGAAACCATATCTATGATATTTTTGGCACATTATAATAATATGGTAAGTTTAAATCCAAAGCTACATTCACTTGCTTGTATACCTGTGGAATTCCAAATATCATTATAACTATAATCTCTCTTTCATACTCCGTAAATAATTAGATAGGAGATAACTTATTCTAGATGTTGTCCTATCAAACTTTGTCTGATTTATTCTTTTCCTCTTTCAATGTGAACTAATTATTCCAATAATGATCTCAACTATTGCAAAAATTATCTTTCATCCCACCACAATCATTACTAAGAAAAATCTTCAAATCCTCTTTTTCTCTTCCCGATGAACAAACAAAAATGCAACTTTCTTGATTTCTAATTACCATGGAAAGCACTTAAGCCAGAAGTGAAAAAAGGTACAAGAGAATTACCAAGAAATCTAGAGAGCTTAAGATATATGAAGATCGACAAATGAATTATAGAAATATATGAAATAATAATTTTGAAAAATAAAGTGCGTACAGTATAGTTACATTAATAAGATGAAATATAGATGATAAAGATAAGGCTATATAGTAGTGAAAAAATATTAACGGGTTAATGCACATTTATATTCATATATGCGCGATGCATCAAATTAATAACATTCACCAATGCACTTAAAAGATTAAATTTTAATCTTTTGGAGACGTATTATATGATTCATATCAAATAACAGAAAAGAAGTTTAACGAAGAAGTTGCCCCAAATATTTAATTTGAAAAAAAAGAAAAGAATAAGTACTACATGGTCAATGACATGAATAGAGTTTAAGAAAATAAATTTAATAAACACTCTATACATGTCATTACAAAATGAAGGATAAGCGCAAGCACATTCCTGCTACCAAAATCTGTACATAGCCGCAGGGAAAAAGGGGAAAAAAGATCGAATTTAAGGAAGCAAAAAGCCAAAAGGAGGAAATCAGTGAATGAATATATTACCTCGACACTTTATAGCAATAATATCCCAACCTTTTTTTACATTATCTGTGAATTGTAAATAAACTTACAATTTTATTTACGTCAACGTTGCTTCTCTATCAAGAGCCAAAAAACTACTCTAATAAAATGATGTCAAGGTATCCTCTTCCAGAACAAGAAGATAAGTCCAATGCTTAGAGTGTACAGTCGATTTAGGGCTATAACGCAACCAAACTCGATCAAATGCAGAAAGAAAAAAGAAGTCTTCTAGTAACTGTATATGCTATAAGTCCATGACTATTGAGGCAAAAAATAAAAAAACAACAAAAAAATAATATACATCCACAAAGTAGAAATTAAAATCTTGAAAACCATCCTCAATATATATATGATTTCTCTTAAACAAATACCACTTTAGAAGGACATGACTAATAATCATAGACCATGTGAAGTTAGATGGCAAGAGGATATTAAGAATCAGTAAGAAATGTGAAAACAAAAGGAATATCTTCAAAAATTTAATTCATCTTTCTTCTAAACAAAGAAGAAGAAAAAAAAGACAAGTAATAATAAAATATAAAGATAGAAAATTTATCTATTTGAAACCGCACGAAAATAATCACGCAGAGTCCAATCTTAACCAGAATTGAACCAAATGATGAAGGCCAAAAGAGTATCAATAAGTGATAATAATTATAAAAAAATAAAAAATAAAAGCAAATGAAGTAAACATATGATGCCGTGCAGATACTTAAGTAAATTTGGATTTTAGGAATAAAAATTAAAAGGAAGACATGAGTCTTTTGGGTACCTTTTTCAGTTTAGTTTGTTGACATAGATATGTAGGTATGATATTTATTCCCAAAATAAGAAAATCCACCAACAGTCAGACGTGCAATGCATGGGAAATTATTCCTTTCGCCAATCCATGTTGAAGTCGAAATAAGTGAAAGAACCGTTCAAACGTTTTTATATTATAATTGTTTATTATTATAATGATCTTCTCATTTTTTATTGGAGGAATAAATCTCATATTTAGATTCAGCATTTTCTCAAGGGACACATTCCTTCATAGGCGGATCCGCGATTTATATTTTATGGGTTCAATTTTTAAGATATTAGCATTGAACCCATTATATTTTTAAAGTTATAAGTTCATATCTACTATTTTTATAATTTTAAAGAATTTTTACATATAAATTTTTGTTCCGCGTGAAAATTATGGGTTCAATTGAACCCGTAATCAACTACATCCGCCTCTGCATCCTTTCTTATCAATGAGTAACGGAAGTTGTTCAAGGATGCGTCCCTTCATATGAGACCGTGTGTTTGTTGCCAAGTGTATCGGGGTTTTTAAACTTATAGTAAATAGGATAATTAGGTTTAGGGGTAAAAAGGTAATTTAACTTTTTAGTTTATGTTTTTAATATAGTATAGAAGATAAAGAAAAAGTCGGAACCCAAATCTATTAGAGGTAGATCCTCAATTGGATTCCATAGTGCAAGCAACTTAGTTTGTAGTATTTGATGTGTTATTTTCCTGTCAAATACCTTAACAAGAACTGAGTATTGCCATGGCATATATAGATGACATTTATCTTCCGTAGCGATGGAGATAAAGATGTCTTCATCTTGGTTGGTTGAAAGACTCTCATCCTCCAAGTCAAAAGAGTGGTTAACACACTGCTGGATATATGGAGTTGTTGTGTGTTGTTTATTAGAGATTAAAGCTTGAAGGAAAGATGCCGAAGGATTAAGTTGAATTTTGTCATCGATTTGCATAGTTCTAACTGGTGGTTCAGTAAGATCGTTGATATAGGGAAGTTTTTTTGTAGGAGTAGTCATGGCTGTTGATTTTTGAAGAGGGATATTGTATCGGAGATGTTTGATGAAGGAAGTAGGTTTGAAGTGTATAAGGATTTTAGAGAGAGAAGCTTTTACATCTTTCTAAACTTTTCTGAGTGTCTTTAAGGGTTGGCTCCTTCTTTAGCTAGCATGTCTAGGCGTACCTTATCTATTTTAACAACTTTAATTATCACAATTTCTAACCTACAAATGGACGAATCTATATGAAGATGTAAAGTATGACGAAAATATCTTAAGCAACATTCTCCAATTTTATCTTTGTGCGTGTTTGTACTTTTTGTGAATATGATCAATTTTAATCTTGTTTGTCTTTGTTTGATTCACGCATCTTAACATTCGCATTTTGCGGTGCTTATCTTGCATGATGCACTCATCTTAAACTTTAGAGGCTTAATACTCACTCTCATATAATGTTGCCGGTCTTACAACTGTTTTATAGAGCTTGACTTTCAATTTAAAATGTATCCTTCTATCCATAACACTTCTGTAGTACTTCTACATTTCGACAATCCTATTTCGATTCATGAAATAGGATACATTAAGTTTACTCATGAAATATTAAGCCTAGATATCTAAATTTTTTGATTTAGGCAGTGCAATCTCATCCAACCTCAACCCAATTTTTTTTACTGGCAAACTTGCAATGCATATTGAGAACCTATTTTATCCTAAAAAAACCTTGCTCACTAGAGTGATTTTCCATAGTTAAAGTTTTTCAATTGATAGTCTCGCTAGTTTTATCAATTAGCATAAAATCATCTTCAAATAATATACAGAATGGGACTTCTTGTATATTGTTAATTAGTTAATTTGTCCGCGTTTCGCGCGATCTTAAAAAGATAAATATGAATGAAAATTTATTGTTAAAATTTTGACAATTAAAAAAAAAATCCTTATTCTTTATTTAATTTTATCTTTTTTAAAAATATTATTCAGCCATAAATCATAATTGTGATCTAATTATATTTTTAAGGTTGATTACTTCTTTCTACAAACTTCAAGACTCATTTTCTCTATTTTTTATATACATGGATGCATATACTTTTCTCCTTGCAAGAACTTCATCAGGCTAATTTGAATGTTTAAATTGCAGGACTAAATCTTCTTTTATATATCGACGAAAATAAAATTAAATAATTAATTAAGGCAATATACTTGGGTAAACATTAATTGATATTAGTACTTTATTGTGCTATTTGTCATATTTAATGATATCCTACATCATGCCAAAATACGATACCATTACTATTAAACAAATGTCGATGTCCCCTTTTTCTCGCAAAATCGGGTTTATGATATTTGGGAGGACAACTCGTTCCCTTTTGGGAATTGGGTTTTTGAGTTGAAGAGTCTCCACCTAATTATTAAGTGCATTAAGACACTAAGAAACACTTTGATTTAGAAAATCAGAGATTGAGTAAGGGCTTGAAATTATCCCGAGGGAAAGGTATTAGGCACCCCTCAAGATTCACTAGTGTGGTTCCCGGTCATACTATAATTGTGACTTTAAGTGCAAGCAACAAGTAAACAAGTAAGAGTGACAAATATGAGAGGGGGTTTAACATAATTGTCGTAAGCAATTGCAGTTAAAAGCAGTTAAAGAAGCTGAAGTTTGAGAAAAAAAAGCAGTTTTAAAATTCTTGAATAAACGAGTAAAAGAGGAGAAAATTTTCACATAGTTGTTGCGAGTAATTGAAGTTAAAAGTATTTAGAGAAGCTGAAGTTTGAATAAAAGCAGTTGAAATTCTGAAATAAATAAACAAGGGAAGGGGTCCTAAGTTTATACATAATATGGATCACCTCACACAACACCCGGTAACTTTTTATACACGTGGTGTTATCGCTTGTTCATCATTTCCATATCTACCCTTTCCCACCCCATTAAGATATTAAACACAGAATGGTCTCGTTTTACTTATTGCATGCTATTACCCGTCCCGAATTCTATCAGTCCCGGAGGCATTTAAGACTACTAGTCCTAAAGGGAAGGGAGATTTGGGCTTTTTGTGGTTTTAAAAATATGAAATTCTAAGGCGACAATCAAAAACACGTAGAGAAGATATGGGGAAACACATAACAATTAAAGGCTCAAACAGGCCTCCTCAACTTAAAGACAGATTGTTTAGCATGTCTTGCACATACTGGTTATGGTCTTAATTAAACTTAAAGGTTGTGTCAGACCGATTTATTACATATTTCAGATAAAAAATTCGAATCAGACCTGCCTGCTGGTTGTAATTTAACGAAGACTGATTTAATTAACTAGTTTACCTTATGGCTTGCCTAGGTGAAATCTATAGGCATGATATATATTAATGCAGAAGTATACTGATTTTGAAGAAGAAGACTTGTTGGTTACAGAAAAACATAAGTTCTACAGATATTAAGCATTGCTACTACTGATTTTTAGACTTACAGGCAAAATAGACGATTCAGATTTAGTTGATAGCTCCTATAGGCATGCTTTCTAGGTGCTAGTGATTTTAAAACGTTTACAGTCGAAATAAAAGAGCAAAAGTCCTATAGGTATGGTGTCTAGAATGCTGTTTGTTATTTAAACCTATAAATACGTTTGCCCGGTGAGAGATGAATATGCAGAATTCAGGAAGTCCTATAGACATGTTATCTATGTGATATGCAGAAATGCGGAAACCTACAGACATGATTTCTATATGAAATGAAGAAGCTATAAATATGGTTTCTATAAAATGCAGAAGTGTAGAAACTTATAGGCAGAGTTTCCATAAAATGCAGAAGTGCAGAACCTATGGACATGACATCTATATGAAATACAGAAACCTATAGACAGGATTTCTAAAAAAATGCAAAAAACTATAGACAGGATTTATAAAAATGCAAAAAACTATAGACAGGATTTTTATAAAATGCAGAAGTGCAGAAGCCTACAGACATGGTTTCTATATGAAATGCACAAGCTATAAACATGGTTTCTTTATGAAATGCGTAACCTATAAACATGGCTTCTATATGAAATACAGAAATGAAAGTTGGAAGAAGAATATGAGGGCAGAAGTATGATAATTCCCTATGAACATGATATCTACCCCTTTGCATGCATGATTGACCCTCCCTTTTCACTAAAACCTCCAATAGTTATTACAAGATTATTACAGCCCAGAATTGAATAAGAAGAGAAATAAAAAATTACATCAGAAAACTAAAAATTCCAACCAAGGAGAGCCTGATTCAGACTTCTGCCTGAAGCATGAAATAAACCAACTCCAAAGATCAAATTTCCAAAGACTTTCTCTTATTTGGGTTGTATCATAGTTCTCTAAGAGTCTCAGATGGACTGTAGAATTGAGTTATAGTACAGTGTGGAAGGGCCAACCCTCAAATGTCCAAGTTCAGAGGGAACTCAAGGTCTCAAAGCAAGGCTCATAGGAGGGGGCATAACTTAGAATCTAAGAGAGACTATAAGTGCATAAGGGGGATTTTGGGGGAAAGATAAGATAGGCTGGTGGTCATACCTAGCAATTGGAAGTGCTAGCACACCCCAACCAGCCTGTTAGCCACATTGTTTGGGAGTTAGGATCCCTTAAAGGATCTAGTCCAGACATGAGCAACAATTTGGATGTTGCCATGTTCTGAACATTAACTCAAACACATAGAAGGGAATAGGGGTACAGGGATTCACAACAGAAATAAATGCAAAGAGAACAACATATATATTTAACACTAAGCATGGACAACAAAGTAGACAGGATTGTAAAAGCTGTAAAATAAACACATTGGGATGAGGCTAAAAACTAAATTAGAACATACCAGTTTAAGGGATACAAGAACGAAAGCAGTAGTCTTGTAAAGCCAAACTGCAACCAAATAGTCAGAAGATTTTAGAAGAGAGCTACGAGATTATGTGTGTAAAGTGTTACATTGAGAGTTGTGTAATTGAAAGTGTCTGAAAAGTGTCAAATTGAAGGTGGTTGGTAAGAAAGGAGTCGTGCCCTTTTTATAGTGTAGAATGCAAGCAGAATAAGGTAGGAGAATAATTTAAAATCAGTTGTCAGTCAATTACACAAGTTTCCCTTTAGTTAAGGGATTCTGATTTCAAACGGGTAAAATAATTAAGGAAAGAGGTTGATGAAACACTTTTCCGAAGCAGCACAAGAAGGGTAAATATACAGAGATTTATTTAAAGAAAAGTCTGATAGCACACGGTTTGTGCAAACAAGGAAATGAAATCAATTAACAACCAGTAAATCAGTAAAAATCAATCAAACCTAAAAAAAAGATTCTGAATCATAAGTTAGAAAACCTTTTTGAAAGAAAGAATTCATCACATGTATAAAAGCATACAACCACACTTAAGCACGAAGAACTATTGTGTTAATCAGTAGGAGAGTCTAGCATAGAAAAATTTAAAAGTTCAGAGTCGTAAACAAAGAGATTGAAACTTGGTTCATAGTCTCAGAATGAGTCTAAAAGAGTTAAGGGTTCCAAAATAGAACCCTAATCCAAACACAAGATCAAACTCGTCAAAACCCCCAAATTCTAGGGTTTCTACTTCGAATCAGATACAGAGACGAGGAGGCAGGTAATTGAAACATGCTCAGAGATCTCTTTTAGAGACTCATTAGAAAACAAACAGATACAATAGCAAGTTCGAAGCAAACAGAGTAAAGAAACTGATTTGAAGCATAGTGAGGGTAGAAGAACATGTTTAAGAAAAACCTGGGACTTAAACAAGTTCAGAAGAGAGGTAGTATAACACTTAAGGAAACAGTAGAGGAAACATGTTTAAAGGAAACTCAAACAAGGTCTAGTAAAAGGAAAACAAAGAACTTAAGAACTCAGTAGGAAATACATGCAGTAGGAGAACAAAATATCAGAAAAAGTATATCAACAAGACATATAGGAAAAACATAGCAGGATGAACATGCAAGCATGGTGTAATAAAACGAAGTAGAAAGACAAGGCACAGAAGAACATATATAGTAGAAAAATATAAGAAAGCAGTAGAAGCACATGCATGACAAATATACACAAAGAAAAAGGAAAAGAAAAGTCGGGGAAACATTTTGAACTTTTCAGAAACCCTAAATCGGAGAGAAGTAATTTTTGAAAGAAAAATTGGGAAAAATATTTTAAAACTCAAGTAGAGCATAGATATAGAACATATTTAAGAAAACAATCAGAGAAAACCTCGAATAGCTAGGTTTTCAGCGGAACCCTAGAATGAAAAAAGCTTGGAAAAAGGTCCGATTTTGAGTCGGAAGAGTTAGGACCGGGCTCGAAATGCTTTGGATATGCCGGAGCAAAGCCGGAGAGGCCATGAAACCTTGAATCAGTGAAGATTTGAATGAAAATCATCGAGGTCAGATCTCGAAACTTCGAGCACCAAGCATTTAAGCGTGGAGGGAGGTGAGTATAGGCCACCCACCGCCTGAGAGGCCATGGACTCCGGTGAGTTTGAGATTGAAAATGGTAGAAGACGATTAGGGTTTCAGGAACCTTTGAGAGAGTTTGAGAGAGGAGAGTGTTTGGAGGCGGCTGAGAGAAGAGAATGAGGGGATTAGGGTAATCGTTTGGGTTTAATTATGGAATGGTGGATATGAGCCGTTGATCTCAGAGATCAACGGTCCAGATCGAAAGGGCTTGGGTCGGGTAATTTAAATTTGTTAAGGGTTGGGTTAAGTGAGATTGGGCTCGTATGAAATTGGGCTCGAAATTGGGTCGATTACGGGAGCCAATTTTGGCAATAATTGGAATAAAATGAGGCCAGATTTTATATAGCCAGTTTTTCCTCTTTTTATTTTATAAAGATAGTAAAATAATTTTGAAAACAAATTAAGGTAATGAGTTAATTAATAATGTATAAATATTAAAATAATAATACTGGAACTAATTTCATAATTATAAAATGCTATTAAATCTTAAAATAGGCTAAAATTATAATTATATGCAATTTAGCTTTTAAATTATCAAATAAATTTTAAAAAATGTGTAAAAATTACTTTAGCTATATTTTGTCATAAGTATGGGAAAAAAATAAATTATTCACGAAAAATAATAATTTTGGGAATAATTATTGATTTTTGTACTGCTAAAATGGACAATAAATTAATTTAAAAAATCTTTAAATATTGGAAAAAAATACTAAAACACTTGGGTATACTTATATATGCATATATATGCTATTTTGAAAGTATTTGTATGTAAAAAATATATAGGAAAAAATTGGGTATCAACAACAACAAAAAATTTGCCAAAAATATGTTATATATACTGAAATTTATAATTCGACACAACAAATAGTTCTTCTATATATTACAGTAATATTTTAGGATATAAAAGAGTAATAAATAAATAATAACTCAACACAAGGTTTTGTCTATGCATTATCCTTCATTTTCATTCTTTTTCTCAACTTCTGTATATTTGGAATATGTCACGACCCGGTTTGCTCTCCGTGAACCATCGTGACGGCACCTAGTCTTTACGACTAGGTAAGCCTAATAATGCAAAAAATGAACTAAATTGCGGAAGAAAAATAAGTAAAACCAAAACTAGTGAATAAAACAGTGTTTAATAGTGCCATTCGGCATACACCATATCAACTTTCGAATACTAATACTTTTTCCAAAACCGAAATCTCATGAAATCACAAGCTAAGAATAATACATAGTGCTCTAACTCCAGAATATCTAAAACAAAGTAAATATTGAAGGGTTGTAACTGCAAGAGAGAATGGAGAGAGACTCTTCGGTCTGCGGACACGGCAGATATACCTCGAAGTCTCCGAAAAATCGCTTCACCTCAAGGATGGCAAGTATGAGTAGAGGTACCTGGATCTACACATAAAAAACATGCGCAGGAAGGGCATGAGTATACCACATCGGTACTCGGTAAGTGCCAAGCCTAACCTCGGTCTGGTAGTGACGAGGAAGGTCAGGGCCCTACTGAGATTAAATAAAATATAAAGTCCGACAGTGTACGACAGAGCAGTATAAATGAATACAGAGTAACACAAGATATAAAGGATAACGACAACTGAAACAGAAACAAGTAATCACGGTAAACAAATACAGTTCAATGCAGAGGTAACAACCCGGGGATCTTCCAGGATACCGTACTGTAGTCCTTGTTGGTCCCAAACACACACGCAAGTATACGTGGTCGTATAAGTAATAAAGTGATAAGTTGAGTGTCGAACCCACAGAAACTTATATCTACTACTCACTAATACACCAATATTGTTATTCCGTCAAGCCAAATTCGAATTCAAGATGTTTAATTATGCTAATTATAATCTTAAATAACAACTAAA
>MU746110.1:48514-59749 GCA_026770625.1 Nicotiana glauca
AGCAATTAAACACAGAATTAAAGAAACAACCATATACGAATGAATTATAATCAAGATCAAGTTAAGTTCAAACCACAATATTTATGGCTACATCACAACCCCAGAATAATGGATGTTTTAGCCACTCATGTTCATACAAAACTCAACAATAATAATCTTAAACATAATATGAACAAGCAACTAAAAGAAGGGTTGAAGAAAACTCTTTTAATTCTTGATTCAAGGTAGTATTGTTCCTTCTCCTCCTTAGCTTCAAGAGTCTTCAATGGATTCTCTCTCTAGAATGAATAGTGTATTTCCACTTCTTCCACAAAATCTGATCTAACTTAATCATGGAGCTTTAATTAATGTTAGTTAAGTGGATACCTTTCATATTGACAATTTTACCCCTCAATAATTGATTTCCCGGACTGGATTAGCGCGGGCGCGCTAAACTCGCGCTAATGCCCGCGCTAATGGGGTTTCATTCTGCCCGAATCACTGGAATAGCGCGGGCGCGCTAATCCCGCGCTAATGCCTGCGCTAGTGGGGTTTTTGTGCTGTTTCGTTTTTGCTGCTCAAATTTCCACTTGATTACCATCATAAACTCTCGTTTTATTAACTAACTCCTGTAAAACATTAAAATCACAATTAGAGCTAATTTTTATCTTATTTATACATTTATAACAGTAAATCATTCTTAATTTAGAGCATATACATATAGGCTATATTATACAATTTAGCCTATTATCATCCTCAAATATAAATATCCAGTGGATCTTCCGGGTGCAGTCCCGTAGTCCAACTCATAAATGCGCGGGGATCTACTTGAATACCACATCCGTAGTCCCAAATATAAATACTCAGAAGTGAGAAATCTATCGGGTGCAATCCTGTAGTTCCAATGTAAAAGTGCAGGGGGATCTCCCCCGAATACAAATCCGTAGTCCCAAAGTAAACATACAGGGGATCTCCTGGGATACCGTCCCGTCGTCCTAAAGTAAACAGGCAGCAAAAACAAGAAACTCAATTGAATCAATTTCACACCAAGGTAAAGCAGGTATTCCTAACCTAGCATGCTGCACATAATTCAAGTAGGATAGTTGAACAAATAAGCAGTTAAATCAAATAGGCATGCTTCCCTAAGCTAACAACAAGTTTAACTTGCAGGTAGTGTAAATAGGAAAGGAAAAGAAAAATTCTAAGTATTCAATGGAAATCGAATTTTTCAACAATTAGCAAAAGTACGCACTCGCCACCTTACGTACAAGGCATTTCAATTAACAAATATACCAATTTCCTAAGGGGAGGGTCCACAAGGTTAGGCAAGCTACTTACCTCAAACCAGCTCAAGATCAACCCGAAACCACGTTCTTGCCACGAGTATTCGAAGCTGTCATGTGCATCAGATGCATGAAGGCTACTGGGGCATTAGTTAGCCCAAATGACATAACAGGGAACTCGTAATGACCATACCGAGTCCTAAAGGCAGTCTTCGGGATATCTGGCTCCTGAATCTTTAACTGGTGATAGCCTGAATGTAAGTCAATCTTAGAAAACACACAAGCACCCTGTAACTGGTCAAACAGGTCATCAATACGAGGCAAAGGATAACGGTTCTTCACTATAACCTTGTTCAACTGGAAATAATCAATACACATACGCTTAGAACCATCCTTCTTTTTCACAAATAAGACAGGAGCACCCTAAGGTAATACACTGGGCCGAATGAAGCCTTTATCAAGCAATTCCTGTAACTGCTCCTTTTAACTCCTTCAACTTAGGAGGAGCCATACAGTACGAAGGGATAGAAATAGGTTGAGTGCCCAGCAACAGATCAATGCCAAAATCAATATCTCTATCGGGCGGCATGCCCGAAAGATCAGCAGGAAACATAACAGAGAAATCCTGTACTACTAGGACTGAATCAACAGAAGGGGTATCCATAATGACATCTCTCACATAAGCTAGATACCCATCGCACCCTTTCTCAACCATACGCTGAGCCTTAAGGAAAGAAATAACTCTATTGGGAGTGTGACCTAAAGCATCCCTCCACTCAACACGGGTACACCTGGCATAGCCAGCGTCACGGTTTTGGCGTGACAGTTAAGAATAACATAATGGAGGAGAACCAGTCCATGCCCAAGATAATATCAAAATCAAGCATGCTGAGTAACAATAAATCAGCTCTGGTGTCAAAACCACTAAGAGCAACCAAGCACGACCGATAAATGCGATCCACAAATAGAGAATCTCCCACCGGAGTAGAAACATAAACAGGGGAACTAAAAGAATCTCGGGATACACCCAAATACGGAGCAAAATAAGAAGACACATAAAAATAAGTGGAGCCTGGATCGAATAGAATCGATTCATCTCTGCGACAGACCAAGATAGTACCTATGACAGAATCGAAGGCGACAACCTCAGTACAGGCAGGAAGAGCATAGTATTTGTCCTGTCCTCCCCCTCGAGGGCGATCTCTACCTCCCCGACCTCCACCTCTAGCTGGCTGGGCTAGTAGGGTAGCAACTGGTGCTGGAACCATAGGTGTGGGGCATGTTGTGCCTGAGAAGTTTGTGGAGGTGCACCCCTCCTAAGTCTGGGGAAATCCCTCACCATATGGCGTGTGTCACCACACTCAAAACAAACTCTGGGAGGATGTGGCGTCTATGATTGGCTCGGGCCAGGTATGCTGGACTGACCGCTGGAAGCACCCCGTGCAGGAGGCGCACTAGATGGTGGAGGTGCATAATTAGGCTCCTGAGTTCTGGGAGGAGCTGGAGTACCACTGGCTGCTGGAAGAGCTGAATGAACGGGGAAACTCATATAACCCCTACCATGATGACCTACAGCTGGGGAACGAGCACTAGAATAATGGCCCGACTCTCTAAACCTCTTGGCCTCCCTCTTCTCTCTATCCCTAGCATGCATACCCTCAATCCTCTTCACAATGCTCACCACCTGCTGATAAGAAATATCCATCTCTAACTCACAAGCCATGCTAGACCTGATGCTGGGAATAAGTCCCTCAATAAACTGGCGAACCTTCTCGCAAACCGTGGAGACCAAAGCTGGTGCATGTCTAGCCAAGCCGGTGTAACGGACAACATACTCCGACACAGTCATAGTACCCTAGCATAAATGCTCAAACTCCGTGCACCAAGCGTCCCTGAGACTCTGGGGGACATACTCCCTCATGAACATATCTGAAAATGAGCCCAAGTCAGGGAAGCTGCCTCATCCGGACTGTCTAACTCATAAGCATGCCACCACTGATAGGCGGCTCCTCGAAGCTGGAAGGTAGTGAAGGAATCCCCGCTTGATCCTGATATTCCCATAGTACGGAGGATACGGTAGCACTCTTCAAGAAATCCAAGGGCATCCTCTGAGGATAGCCCGCTAAATGTCGGAGGCTGATACTTCTTGAACCTTGCAACCCTCTTCTGCTCCTCCTTTGAAACTATTGCCCTCTCCTCGGGCTGAGCTGGGGCTACTGGCTGTACAGGAATAGCCTCAGGGACTTGATCGACATGCACTCGCTGCTCAGGAGTGCAGGCAGCAGGAGTCTGTGCTCCTCTCCCAGCATGGGGAAGCAACCCTGCCTGTGCTAGAGTGGTGTACATAATCATAAATTGTGCCAGAGTCTCCTGGAGTGCTAGAGTAGTAGTAGCAGACGTATCAGGTATCTGGACTCCAGCTAGTACTGCTGGTGTCACCTCGACGGCAGCTCACGCGGGTACTCTGGCTGCACCACGAGCGCGTCCTTGGCCTCTACCCCAGCCTCTCACGGCTCCAGTAGGGGGTGCGGGTGCCTGATTATCTCGGGTAGCACGTTTCCTCACCATCCGTGAGAGAATAGAAGATAGAAGTTTAGAATTCTGATATCAAAAATCTTGCACGACAAGGAAATCAAATAAAGTGGAACTTTCCTAACAGTTACATAGCCTCTCATAGATAAGTACAGACGTCTCTGTACCGATCGACGAGACTCTAATAAACTGGCTTGTGATTCATGGCTCCTATGAACGTAGAGCTCTGATACCAACTTATCACGACCCCGGCCATCGTGACGGTACCTAGTCCCTACGACTAGGTAAGCCTAATAATGCAGAAAATGAACCAAATCGCGGAAGAAAAATAAGTAAAACCAAAAATAGTGAATAAAACAGTGTTTAATAGTGCCACTCGGCATACACCATATCAACTTTCGAAATACTAATACTTTTTCCAAAACTCGGAATCTCATGAAATCATAAGCTAAGAATAATACATAGTACTCTAACTCCAGAATGTCTAAAATACAATAAATACAGAAGGGCTGTAACTACAAGAGAGAATGGAGAGAGACTCTTCGGTATGCGGACGCGGCAGATATACCTCGAAGTCTCCGAAAGATCGCCTCGCCTCAAGGATGGTAAGTCTAAGTAGAGGTACCTGGATATGCACATGAAAAACATGCACAGGAAGGGCATGAGTATACCACAGCGGTACTCACTAAGTGCCAAGCCTAACCTCGGCCGGGTAGTGACGAGGAAGGTCAGGGCCCAACTGAGATTAAATAAAATATAAAGTCCAACAGTATAGAACAGAGCAGTATAAATGAATACAACAATAAGAGTAACACATGATATAAAGGATAACGACAACTGAAACAGAAACAAGTAATCACGGTAAACAAATACAGTTCAACGCAGAGGTAACAGGTTGGGAATCTCCCAGGATACCATCCTGTAGTCCCCTAATATAAATATCGAGTGGATCTCCCGGGTGCAGTCCCGTAGTCCAACTCATAAATGTGCAGGGATCTACCAGAATACCACATCCGTATTCCCAAATATAAATACTCAGTACTGGGGAATCTACCAGGTGCAATCCCATAGTTCCAATGTAAAAGTGCAGGGGGATCTCCCGGAATACAAATCTGTAGTCCCAAAGTAAACATAAAGGAGATCTCCTGGGATACCGTCCCATAGTCTAAAGTAAATACACAGCAACAACAAGAAACTCAATTCAATCAATTGCACACCAAGGTAAAGCATGTATTTCTAACCTAGCATGCTGCAGATAATTCAAGTAGGGCAGTAGAACAAATAAGCAATTAAAATCAAATAGGCATGCTTCCCTAAGCTAACAACAGACTTAACTTGCAGGTAGTGTAAACAGGAAAGGAAAAGCAAAATTCTAAGTACTCAATGGAAACCGAATTTTTCAACAATTAGCATAAGTACGCACTCGTCACCTTATGTACAAGGCATTTCAATTAACAAATATACCAATTTCCTAAGGGGAAGGTCCACAAGGTTAGACAAGCCACTTACCTAGAACCAGCTCAAGATCAACCCGAAACCAAGTTCTTGCCACGAGTATTCGACTTCGAATGATCCAAATCTATTCAATTCAATTGCATAAATTAAATAACACTTCAAGTAACTAATTCTAAAAATAAATTCTAAGCCAATATGCTAAGTTAGGTGAAATGACCAAAATGCCCATCAGGCCCACGTCTCAGAATTAGGTAACATTTATATTTTCAGAATCTTCATGAGTTCATGCATACCAAAATTATCAAAATCCAAGGTCAAATTCCCCATGAAAATTCGAATTCCAGGTCTTAGAACTTTCTTCCCATTTTTTCTCAATTTTCATCTCCAAATTCGAAATTAAATGACAAAACTAAGATAAGACTAATGGAATATAACTAGAAAGGAACAAGGAATCGTTACCCAATGATCTTCTTTTCAAAAACCTCACAAAATGCCCCCACCCCGAGCTCCAAAATGATTTTTCCAAGTTTTGAACAAAACCTTCGATTCTGCCGCTTTTCTGCCCCAGTTAAACCGCATCTGCGACCCTGGGACCGCACCTACGGTCACGCTTCTGCGAGGACTTCGTCGCATCTGCGACTTTCTCTTAAAGACCAGCTTCCCCACATGCGATTACGGTGCGGTACCGCTTCTGCGGTAAATCTCCCGCATCTTCGGACCCTGCTGATCTTCTCTAAATTCGCACCTGCGGGGCCCAAACCGCAGGTGCGGTTATGACAGGTACCAGCAGCTTCAGCTACTTCAAACCATTTCCAATCTTTCCGTCAACCATCCGAAATCATCCCGAGGCCCCCGAGACCTCAACCAAAAGCACCAACAAGTCTAGTACTACTGCCCAAACTTATACCAATCCTCAAAACACCTAAAACAACATCGAAACATCAATTTAATATCGAATTCAAGCCTAAGAACTTTAAAAACTAAAATTTACGCTTTCGACCAAAAAGTCTACCAAACTTCGTCTAAATGACCTAAATTTTTGCACACACGACACATTCAACATTACGAAGCTACTCCAGCTTCCAGAATTCCATTCCGACTCTCTAATCAAAATCTCACTATCGAACCGGAAACTTCAAAAATTCATATTTTGGCATTTCAAGCCTAAATTAGCTACGGACCTCCAAAACACAATCCGATCATGCCCCTAAG
The DNA here is from genome assembly GCA_026770625.1 of Nicotiana glauca. Classification (NCBI taxonomy): domain Eukaryota; kingdom Viridiplantae; phylum Streptophyta; class Magnoliopsida; order Solanales; family Solanaceae; genus Nicotiana; species Nicotiana glauca. Next base: position 54,976 of record MU746110.1, read on the forward strand.
TCCAAAATCACCCAACTGAGCTAACGGAACCATCAGAATTTCATTCCGAGACTGTCTTCAGACTGTTCCGACTACGATCAAATTTTCAACACATAAGCTCTCATTTAGGGACTAAATGTCCCAAAACTCTCCGAAACTCAAAACCAAACATCCCGGCAATCCAAATAGTGGAAATAAGTACGAGAAAAGTAGTTAATAGGGGAGCGGGGCGTAAATTCTAAAAATAACTGGCGTGATCGTTACAGAATATTATTGAATTTTCAAAATAAGATATTAAAGGAAAAATAGAGAAAATATAACTTTTAAAAAACTTAATGAAAATTGAGAAAATATCACTTTTATAATATTTAATCAATGTTCAACTCTTTGTATTTTTTTTATTTTGTACAAAGAATACAAAATGTGGTATATACCAAACAATCAAGACAAGAATACACATAAACACACGGTATAAAAGTCCTAAGTAAACTTATAATTGTTTTTTGTTAACTTTAGTTTAGGTAGGAGGGGATAAAAAATTTCATGTATGTATATACATAGAAAGCTGATTCTATAAAAAAAATTAAGTGGATAATTAGATGAGTATAAGATTAACAGAAAATTAAAACACAAGTAAATAAATATCCAGACAAACACCTCCCCATTAGTAGGAGAAATATAAAATATCGGCTACTCCCATTTTGAAATAACTTTTTTTGAAGTACTGAGTCTTTAATTATAATAGGCAAAATTGTGAAAATACAAATGAAATATTGTTTTTGTCGTCTCCAATACATGCTTTAAGATAGCCTTGAGGTAAATTTGATATAGTCGCCCGTCCATTTACCAAAAAACACCAAACCAAAACCAAAATTTACCTAGAGCTAACAACACCTTGAGAATATCAACTATCGGTTATATTGGAAGTCACAAGTCCACCTAGGCTTGTTAATTGTGATATATATAAACAAAGATAGAGGAATACATACAATCATGTCATTAACTTGCACATTAAATTTTTGGAGGTTAGGAATGTAAAAGGCATAAAAACGCAAGAATATTAATACAAATAGAAATTATGATAATGAATTGGAAAACAGATAGACTTCATTCTCTTAAATGTCTTTCCCTTTTAATTGTGCAATCAATCTAGACAGTTATTGACTTTTTAATAGAGTTTTCATTTTGCAGCAAATATTTGAGGGGAATATTGATGATAGGCTATAATTGCATATTTTAGTCGCTTATTACATTCTAATTTACTGTACTTTAGTTGAGTTTGCGCTTTAATCGCTAGTGTTTTGCTCTAACGGTGTGTTTTATGCCTTGTAGGAGTAATTTCAAGCTATATAGATGTTATGGAACGAATTCAAGTGATTTGGAGCTTTGAAGTCTGAGTAAAAGCACAAGGAATTAAGCCGGGATCGTATTCGGGGGTCAAATTTGATAATTAAGTACGAACGATGACTCGAGGAGGTATATTGCGCACTGTATAGTAAAATAGACATAACATTTTGCTAGCAACTCCATTTGGGCTCCACAATATAGGTTGAAAAGCTAACTCAAAGGGCTACAACATTCATGTTTTATATGTTTCCAAATTCCAAAATAGAACAGGGTGAAAAGTGCGGTAGAAAGTTCACCGCGGTTGTCACTGCGGTCCGCACCGCGGTTTGAGGCAGTGCCTTCCGTGGTCGTCACCGCGGCCGCAGCAGTCTAGATGTAAAATATTGTCCTTTTCCTGTAGGAGAAGGTATAATTGTTTGGGCCCGACCCTAATTGGTATTTATACATGGAAAAACAGTATTTTTGGGGAGTGGGACATATTTTTGACACATATTTGACCTAAGGAGGCAGAGACATAATAAGAGCAAGGCGGGGAATTCTTCAACAAGTTTTTCCTTCCTCTTCTGATTTTTCATTGTTGGTTATGACTTTTGATATTGTAGTTTTACATACTATTATGAATAGCTAATTTGTTATCTAAGGTTTTGGTGAAACCCGTTGGGGATGAATTGGTTGTTATGTTAATATAGTTTTGAGTTGGTTGTTAATCTCTATTTGTTCAACTACGTCTTGATTTGGTTAATTGAAAGGATCCTCTATTAGCCGTTCCTATTTATTATGTATTTGCTTGAGAGAGAGTGAATATTTAGATAGTTGTTTGAACAACATCACTTCCGAAGTATAGACGAGAGTCATAATCGAGGGTTTAGAGGTTGGATTAGAGATAACGATACCTCGGGTGCAATCTAAGTGAACTGTAATGTGAATCTAGCTAGCGTAGCTTGAGAGAGTGCGTCTAGTAAATTATCATAATTGCTTGAGAGAGATTTATGATAGCTGTAGAGTTCATGATTGATAGAGGCAACTAAGTCAAAGCTATAAGAAACATACAACTAAGGAAATCAACAACAAGGGAAACCATTACCTTAAACCTTTATTCCAATTGTTTACAATTCAAGCATAGTTAGTTTTCAGCGGTTTATTTATTTTCAATCTTGTCTTCTTAGTGATATTAAACAGATACAACTAAGCCTTAGTTCTCCGTGGGATTTCACTCCGGACTTTTAGACCAAATTATATTTGCAGCGACCGCTTATCCTTTTTAGGACTAGAGTTGGGCGTGATCAAATTTTGGCGCCGTTGCCGGGGAACTAACAGTGTAGTTGTAGTTGTATATATTGCTAGAGTTCAAGTTTGAACTTTTATTTTATTTTATTTTTTATTTTTATTTTTTTTGTATTTTTTTATAACTGTTGATTTGAGAAACATGACATCTTGGAATTATGGGAATTTAGGTGTAGATAATTTTACTATTGATCTCCATAAATGTTGTAAAGGAAACCACCTGTGGAAAAAATTTCAAAACGTTCCTGAGAGCGAGTTATGTGCACCAACTCAATATTTTTTATGGATATGTGTGTGATGTCTGTGGTGGTAAAAATGGTCACTTTTATGGTTGTTCTTATATTTCTTATCTTCCCCAATCCCTTACTATGATGGTTCTACCTTTTCTTGTGAAGTTAATAGGAACAAAAAAACCGGAAATGCATACCTGAAGGAGAACAAGGATATGTTAAAGTGCCTTCTGAAACAAAATAATGAAAAACAATTGCATATAGAAAGGCAAGAGGCAACTATTCGCAAGTTGGAGGCTCAATTGAATCAAGTGGTTGGAGCTTTTAATGCTCAAAAAGCCAATATTAAGGGTAGTAGCCAAGAAGAGCATGAATTTGAGGTTTTAATTGGGGAGGTCAGAGTAGAACATCAACAACCTAGCCAACTACAATTTGGGGATTTCAATGTTGAAGAAGTGAGACTAGAGCCAACCAAGGACATTGAGGATAGAAATTTTGTTGAATCTAGTATCATTGATGTTGAGGATGTTGAAAATCCTAAAGTTCATGTATTTGAGCGCATTGGTCCACACTCCAAGCATTTTTTCACATTATGTTTGGATGATGATATGGAGATAGAGTCATCTGAACCAATCGAAGAGTCAAGGAATGAGGAACACGGTGCATATATTCTGGAATTCTTCTTGCCAGAAAGTCAGGATTACATACCTCATACAAAGGCCAAAGAGTGCAGAATACTATATTATTTCCTTGGGCCAGTTAGATCCGTTCCACTGCCCCATGACCATAATCATAATCTTGAATCAAAACTTGGGGTTTAATTCATAAGCTCGAGGTGGAGGCAAAAAGTGATTCGTGTCGTGCCGCGACGTTAAATCAAGCGCTTGTTGGGAGGCAACCCAGCTTTATTGCTTTCTTTTATTTATTTTTTGTTTTTTTAATTGTATTATTTTTGTAGTGTCAATTTTTTATTTTCTAGGAGCATGGAAAGCAAAGGTATTGGAAGGATGCAACAACAAACCAAATGGTTGGAACTAAGTATGAAGTACCCGCACAAAGGACCAAGCTGGGAGAAATCTGAGTACCCCATGAGCTGCTAGTGCTTCGGACTTTGGCCTACCAGGGAGTTTCTTTTACCCTCTTATTAGTATGGTGTGCATTGGGGACAATGCAAAATTTTAACTGTGGGATGAGGAGATTTTCTGGGTGACTTTCTATGCTATTTTAGTTGTGTTAGTTTAATTGAATAATTTTTTTAATTTCTTAGAAAAAAACAAAAAAAAGAGGATTGGACTTTTCCCGACGATAGATCTATTAGATAATTTTCTTGAGGGATTTAAGTCTAAAGAAAAAAATAATAAAAAAAGATTTTCTTTTGTTAGGTAGTGTAACAATTACCCCTTGATTTTTCTTTAAACCACGGTTCTTTTCCTAGGGTTTTATTTGAATCGGGTGTAGTTAGTTTTTTTTGGGAGTAGGAGACATTGTGTTGTGCTTTGAATTGAAGCAATATCTCTTGACTTGGTTATGCCTTGAGAATAGTGAGTACTTTGGTTGTGACGCTTATGCTCAATTTTTTACTCTTGTAGAAGTATCTTAAATTATATTATCTTAACTTTGCTTAACTGCTTTGACTAGAGTGTCTATGAATGTAATCCTGAGTAAGTTATGTGCCATGTGTATGTAAGATTTTGCATTATTCATTGCATTGCATTTGATGCCTAGAACTTGCCCTGTGTGTTTGCAAAGCGAAATAGTAGTGTTATTCAGTCTTGGAAGTGATATAGCCGTTTTCTTGTTGATCCAGATATGTATATTTTACCCACCTAATTGTTATGTATCGTAGTTAACCTCTTTGAGCCTATAATCCTTTTTCTTTGGCAACCACATTACAAGCCTTACCCATTTGTTTGAATTAACCATCTATTTGAACC
>MU746110.1:60874-114495 GCA_026770625.1 Nicotiana glauca
GAGCAATGGTTTAAGTGTGGGGTGTTGATGATAGGCTATAATTGCATATTTTAGTCGCTTATTACACTCTAATTTACTGCACTTTAGTTGAGTTTGCGCTTTAATCGCTAGTGTTTTGCACTAACGGTGTGTTTTATACCTTGTAGGAGTGATTTCGAGCTATATAGATATTATGGAATGCATTCAAGTGATATGGATCTTTGAAGTCTGAGTAAACGTCCAAGGAATTAAGCCGAGATCGTATTCGGGGGTCAAATTTGATAATTAAGTACGAACGAAGACTCGAAGAGGCATATTGTGTACTGTCTAGTAAAATAGACATAACATTTTACTCAGAACTCTATTTGAATTCCACAATATATGGTTGGAAAGCTAACTCAAAGGGATACAACATTCATGTTTTATGTTTTTCCAAATTCCAAACAGAACAGGGTAAAAAGTACGGTAGAGAGTTCGCGCGGTCGTCACTGCGGTTCGCGCCGCGGTTTGAGGCAGAGCCTTCCGGGGTCGTCATCGCGGTCCACGCCGCGGCTGCGGCAGTCCAAACGTGAAATATTGTCCTTTTTCGCGTAGGAGAAGATATAGTTTTTGGGCTCGACCCTAATTGGTATTTATACATGGAAAAATAGTATTTTTGGGGAGTGGGACATATTTTTGACACATATTTGACCTAAGGAGGCAGAGACACAATAAGAGCAAGACGGAGAATTCTTCAACAAGTTTTTCCTTCCTCTTATTATTTTTCTTTGTTGGTTATGACTTTTGATAATGTAGTTTTACATACTATTATGAATAGCTAATTTGTTATCTAAGGTTTTGGTGAAACTAGTTGGGGATGAATTGGTTGTTATATTAATATAGTTTTGAGTTGGTTGTTAATCTCTATTTGTTCAACTACGTCTTGATTTTGGTTAATTGAAATGATCCTCAATTATCCGTTTCTATTTATTATGTATATTCTTGATAGAGGGTGCATATTTAGGTAGTTGTTTGAACAACATCACTCCCGGAGTATAGACGAGAGTCATAACTGAGGGTTTAGAGGTTGGATTAGAGATAATGATACCTCGGGTGCAATCTAAGTGAACTGTAATGTGAATCTAGCTAGCGTAGCTTGNTTTTTCAGCGGTTTATTTATTTTCAATCTTGTCTTCTTAGTGATATTAAACAGATACATCTAAGCCTTAATTCTCTGTGGGATTCGACACCAGACTTTTAGACCGGATTATATTTGCAGCGACCGCTTATCCTTTTTAGGACTAGAGTTGGGCGTGATCAAATATAAGAGAAAAATGTCAAAAATTTGACAAAAAAGATAAATACCAATGCTGGCCAAAGAGAGGTGCCACCTCACTTTTCTATTCCCCTCTTTTATATAGATATAGGGGTGTGCATTTGAATCGATTTATCACTAAATCAAATCGATTATTTATTATCGACGAAATCGAAAAAATTGAAACCTTATTGAAATGATAACAATAAGCATATGTACAAATCGATAATCGATAAGTAATTATCGATAAGGGTCAAAATCGAATCGATAAAGCGAATGCACACCCCTAGACTATAGACACTTGTTAAATGAGTAATTACCTATTTGTGTAGATTAATATAACATACAAAATGTATATATATTTTGCTACTATTTTGAAAGTGGCTATACAATATTATTTTTCCTAATCTATACCCTTTCCTTTACCCTAAGTCCCTTACCCTATTATTTCATCTACCACATTTAAGGAATGATCATATTTAAAGATCAAGGGAATGAAGTTCAAATTAATGAAAAATAGAATTAGCCGTGATGATGTGTTTTGTTTTGTTTTATTTTTTTTATACCGTTGGAGTGTTGGTGGCATACAGTTGATCCCTTACTTTAGTTTTGTTGCATGTGCTTGTTGGCACAATTTTTATATTATAAATTGTGTTCCTCTTATTTTAGCTTCTTTTTGTCCATATTAGTTAGGCGCGTTTATAGCGATATACTTTCCGTGGAATCCCGAAAATTTTCTTATTGGTGTAATCGATAACCGAATCGATAAGCCTCCAAAATCGATAAATCGAAATCGAAAAAATTGATACCTTATTGAAACGATAACGATAAACATATGTACAAATCGATAATCAATAAGGGTCAAAATCGAATCAATAAATCGAATGCACACCCCTATTAATAGATATATGGATAGATTGGCTCGTCCATATTCAATGCCGATGATAGATGTAAATCTACGGTTATGAAAACTCATTTATATCTCTAGCCATTGTTCTCACTCTTGTGATGATCATGCATATCATTTATGACATTAAAGATTTAGTACGAAAATTTCTTTCTTCTCCAACACTCACGAAAGATTTTTCTTCCCACTCTATCATATATTTTCTCTAGGTCAATAAATAATACGTGTAGATTTTATTCTTCTTTCGATAAATTTTTATCAAGATCTACCACACACATATATAGCCTCCACCGTTCTTTAAGTTCCATTGTACGGTTCATGAATTTAATGCCATCATAGTTCGTGTTTACCCGTAAAACGGTACAGTTAAATTTATAGCATGGTATATAGACAAGCGAATCGATTTGATCCAAACATGATAAAGAAATAAGAACAAAACATGATTAACGACTGAAATTAAAGGAGATAACGAGCTCGGTCCTTCCGAGAGCATAAATAAAGGCATAGATAAAGCGATGATAAAATTATTTAGATTGAGCGCAAAATAGTAGAATAAAACTTTGTGTGCGGAATGTTTCATGTTCGTACAAGGGTTGTCAATCCTGATATTTATAGCTATCCTTAAGGAGACAAGATCCTAAAATCAAGCTCCTCTTGAATGAGAATAAAAATACCTCTAATGGGTACATAACGGATGACTTTAAATGCAGATATTCTCTATAATGGCTGCTCATTAAATGCAATCCGATGTCAAGCCTTTGAAGCTTTAACATGGGTCGTGCTTCCTTCGGGATCCATCCGATACCCGTTACACACTTTGTACGCAATGTTGATTATTTGATGACTCAACTTTTTTCTGTCCTCGGTTCTACATGTCACCTCACCATTTTTGTCACCCCGCCATTTTGCCACTTGTTATCAGCCAATTTCATCCCATATAGGTAGTCCCCTCACTTTTCGATGATGTAACTCAGTGTTACCGAGAAGTAGATGAGTATTCCTTTCTTGGCGAAAAAGTTCCTGAATGGTCTCTAACATTTGAAAGGGACGTATGTCTCCTCGTATTTAATACTCCGAACACGTGTTGCCCCATGATTCAATAAGTATTTTTGCCGGTTTTCGAGGTAATCATGACCACGATTTTTGCTGTCTATAACTTTTTTGCTACTCATCATTTTTACTTCTTTACTTTCACTACTTTCACAATCTTTTCTCCCTTTCTAAGTTTTCTTAAACGTCTTCGTTGATCTATTACCACCATGTCTTCTTACATTGCTAACTTTAGAAACACCGGTCTTCTCTTCGGTGGAGGCCCGAAGAAAAACAAAGCCAAAGAGGTTGATGTTGAGTTTGAACCTCCAACTATCAACACCATCATACGACTCCATCTAAGCACCGCATCCACAAATTCTCAAAGTCGTAGGGTTTGGCCAGTTCATAAGTACCCATCTCCCATTCACCTTTCTAGGATCCCTATTATGAAAGAGAACTGCAATTGCTCCAATGTCAAAATTCTTGCCGCAGATTTAGAATAAGTTACCTACTCCAGAGAGGGGTTTATGTATGTCTATACATATGCCTTTACTTTGGGTCCCTTCTCCTTGGGGCCAAGTGAAGGACTTGACCCAATAATTCTAGAATTTTTCCACTGGTACTAGGTCTGTTTGGCACAAGTAGGCCCACCCATCTCGCATACGCTGGCCTACCTTCATCAATTGTTCACCGAGACCGGAGAAACCCTAGCTCTTGCACATATGATGAACCTTTACTCCCCCAAGATTTTCCCTGGGGGAGTGTTAAACATCAGTAAGCATGGCCACCACGCCCTTCTCACTACGATAGATGATGACAACGATCGCGGATGGATGGAGCGGTTCATTATTATTACTACCAGGGACATCATCTCAGTCACAACTCTAGCTTTTCCTGAGTCATGGAATCTTTTCCGTAAGTCTTCGGATATACATTTCCTTTCTTCGTAAAAAGATGATTTCTTATTTTGCTGATTTTTTTTTATTTCCTTCATTTCAAATACTTATTGGAAACAGCCACGAGTTCACGGTCTAGATTGATGGGTTCAGAAAATCCTAGTTATCACAACTCCAGAATCCTATCAGTGGAATGAAATGGCTCCCAAATACGGGTGGAGAGCTAAGAACCATGGTGAGAAAAATTTCTCGTTCCTTCAATCTTAATATTTTAAAAATAATATACTAATCATCCTTTTGCTAGCGTAGGGCTCCCGAGGGGTTCCGTCATATGCCCCGTTATCGACGCTTTTGTTGATCCCGATGAGGCTGAAAGGTTGTTGCAGAATGCCCTCAATCGAAGTAGGGCTCGTGGATCTGGCTTCGGTGGGTGTGCCTACTCTCGGAGTTCCCATTCCAAGAATAAGAAACCGAAGAGGAGACGTTCCTCCTCGGCTGGGACTCAAGATAAGAGAATAAATTAAACACCAATCGAGTCGACCACAGGTCTTCAATGACAAAGGGAAAGCCAATGATGAAGAGGCTTCCCTTAAAAGGAGAAAAAGATCTTCATCAGCTCAACTAGATGCTCAGACGGGGGAGCTCAAAAACCCACTAGCAGAGGAATTTTAGGCGTTCTGGGGTGAGATGGGCCTGGTTAAGAATGCGGATTCTCTCTTATCGGTCCCTATTGCTGTCTCCGGTCCAAGGAGTTCGGCCCTTGAGCTAGCTTCTTCTGCCCTCAACTTCTGAGCAAGCAAAAACCACCATTCCTTATGCCACCGTTGCTTCTTTATTTCTACACCGACAACTCCATACCCACCGACACCAGTTGTTCCTTCATCACCAGCACTAAATGCATCTCTTCCACCGCCATCAGCCGAACAAGATGGGATGCTTCTCCTCCACGGTCTCCTGACCATGGGAACTTGGGGAGCACTTATGCAATACCTTGTTGAAGTGTTGAAGAATCTGAGTACTGATGCCTTTGCACCTACGGATAAAGGACTGTAGATGCGGCCATAAGGGGGTAGATGGAGACTTTGGTTGGAGAAGGCAGGGACTGCAGAAGCATAAGTGCATAAGCACTAGGAGGTCGCAGGTGCGGTGTTAGTGAAGGCTAGAGTTGGCGCAGATGCGATGGTCGATAGATGTGGTGTATAGTGCACAAATGCGATATGCCGGTATTTAATGGTTCTCGCAGCTTCGATATTTTTCGTAGAAGCGGTGGTCGCAGGTGCATGTTTTGTGTCCGTAAATGCGAAATCCCTGGGCAGCTTCTTATATACCAAGGGTTTGGCTATATTATAATATTTGAGTTGTAGAGCTCAGTTTTGGGCGATTTTGTAGGGATTTCATCATTTGGATTGGGGTAAGTATTTTTGGCTCGAATTTATTTATTATTCATGATCTCATTATTGTTTTTATCATTTAATTAGTGATTTGGATTGGAGAAATTGGGGATTTTGGTAAAAACTTTCTAAAATATAAAATGATGATTTGAAGGCTGATTTTGAGGTGTAATTGGATGATTTTGGTATGGTTGGACTCGTATCAGAATGAGTATTCGGATTTTGTGAGTTTTGTCAGGTTCTGAGGTGCGAGCCCCGAGTTGACTTTTTGATTTCATTAAAGATCAAAGCTTTATTATCCAGAATTATTTTCTATGGCTGTTATTTATTATAATTAGTTATTTTGGCTAGATTCGAACCGTGAAGAGGTTGTTTCACATGGGAAGGTCTTTTGAGAGTATTGATTTAACTTCTTTGAGGTAAGTATCTTACCTAACCTTGTGTGGAGAAACTAAACTTTAGGATTTGGGTTGATTGTAATGTTTGAATTATGTGGAAGGCGTGTACATGAGGTGGCAAGTGTGTACCCAGTTTATATGTGGTAAAATTGACCGGTTTAGATTCTTAGGTTACTTATGCATTTAATTAGAAGTTGTTATTACTTGTTACATCTTTAGTTTTTGAATTCATTCTTATATGCTTGGATTGTAGTCGTTATTTCATGCTCTAGCTTCCATTATCGATTTTACTCTTATGTGTCTTAATTGAAGTTACTATTACATGCTTTATCTTTATTGTCAAGTTTATTACGTTTTAACCGAAGTTGTTAGTACATGCTTTATCCATCGTTGTTGAGTTACTATTTTATGTATTCAATTGAAGTGTTAGTATACGCCATGTCTTTCATCGTTGAGTTCATTCATAAGCAAGTAATGGAAGTTGGACATATTGAGAGTTATTGACCCGTTTTAGTTGAAGTTGTTATTTTATGGAGTATCCTTCATTATTGAGTTATTTTCCATTTCATGCTGTTGTTATTGAGATTCTTGTTCACATCATAGTTGATCCGTGGGCTAAGTGTTGTGGTGACATTGGTATTGTTGTTTTGGAAAAGTTGTGGCCTATGGGCACTTATGGTACGAATTGATATGTCATCTTGTTTTGATGTTAGCATATGTGAATTTGTGTGTGGATTGATTGCTACAATACGAAGCATAAAGGTGGCATCTCACTATTGTTAATTATACGGAGTGATATGGATGGATATCGTAATTTATTGTCTGCGTGAAGTGATACATGTGGCTATTGTGCGGAGCGATAAGGGTGGCTATTATGTAGAGTAATACGGGTGGCTATTGTGATGTGTTGTCTATGCGGAGCTATATGGGTGGATATTATAATATTACCATCACGGAGAGATAAGGGTGGTTATGACAGGGTTGATATGTGTTGGCCTGGGAGCACAATGTTGATGATATTTGTGTGATGATGTGATTTTTCTTGTGTGTGTTATGCACCTTACGTGACTTGTTGTGTTGCTTTCAATGAGCAACTCGATGTCTTTGATATTACTTGGTTGACTTGGACTATATTAGTACACTCGCACAAGCATACACCGTAGCATGCCGTGTACATCAGTTCAGGAGTATGAAACTTGACATTCAACGATCTTGCATATGTATTCTTGTATTATTTGCTTCTATTGTGATATTGTTACGGCCCCAGTTTCCCACCTTAGAATATCGTGATAGACTAGGTGCAAATGAAATTGATCGGTATGCTTTCTTATATTGTTCGATTGATTTCTAATAAATTTAAAAGTTTCTGTACTATATAATAAAATGATTTCACATTATTGTATAGGATTGTGTGACGCGCAATGTTGCGCAATCGGTTTGCACTAGTTAACACTTAATTAAAAGTTCCTCCAGATGTAATTTCTTCGAACTCTTCCCTGACTTACCTAAGTTTGGTCCCTTTGAATTTTTATTTTCTAACTGTCAAGAACTAATGAGGACATTTTTTTCCTTCATTATGAGTATTTATTTTCCCAAATATCAGCAACACTTAGTTTATTCTTTCTCAATCAAGGAATGCTTCTCCCAAAAAAAACGACAAAAAAAAAAAAAATCAAGGAATGCTATTCTTTTTCTCATTTGCTCTTTCTCAAAGAAGGAATGCTATTTTTTTTCTCTCGTTCTTTTCGTCTTTTATTTCATTTTATAGTTTATTGTGTTCTTTTAGAAAGTTCAAAAGGTACTTTACTAATCCTCTTAATCACTCCTATTCCAAAAGGCTCTTTCTTAATCCTTTTTAGTGCACCTTCCTCTCTTCCTTTTGTAACTTCGTATGCCTTCTGTACTTATTGTGCTTAAATTGGTATCATTACGTTACTCTTAATCACACCTTTTTCAAAGTGTAACAGGGTTTCAATGTTAAAGAGATTTGGAAGAAGGGGAGGCTGGTAACGACCAGTTTTCACTCTCATTGTCGAGTAGTAAGTGTAGACGTGTAAATTTTATTGGACTTAAATCTATAAGATAAATTTGGATTATATATTAAATTTAAGATATATTAGTCCAAATAAATATTATGGGCTAATATAAATAGAATAATTAATTAAGTCCAATATATATTGACTGGGCTAGTCTATTTAATTGGGCTACAGGTGATGCACCCACATCAGTAAGCCCAAAATGTCATCTTCCTAGGGGAACAGTTTGGTGCCACGTGCCAAATGACGCGACACACCAAATCAAACAGAAGATCCAATAAGATCATACCACGTGTCAAAATGACAAAGCATGCCTAGTCAAATTAAAAAGCCAATAAAATCGTGCCACATGTCCAAATGATAGGTCCTGGCCCATCAAATACGGCCTTGTCGCGCTTCAATCTTATTGGTCGGAAAGAGTTTGTTCTCATCACAACACTTTTCTTCCACAACTGTGAGCACGTGATTTTTGCCACGCTTAAATTACTCCTATAAAATTCCTTAGAACTAGGATTTTTCTTTATTATTTGAATTTTTAGAACTAATTGCATGATTTTGTGTCTTGTTTGTATTTTTGTATGCATTTTTAGTTGTCATAATTCATAAAAAGGGTACAAAAATAGTGCATTTGCATTTAGAATTCGATTTTATATTTTTAGTTTTACTAGTTAATTAATATTACTAAAATAAGAGAAAAATAACAAAAATAGTCCTTTTACAATTTTAAATTTTACATTTTTATATTTTTTGGTCTAGTTTCCTCTTAAATTAGGAATTAATTAATGTTGGAAATTAATTAGAATAATCTTAGATTTAATTTGGGTCTTTTAGTTTTTGATCTTACATTCAATAAAATCAAAAAATTCAGAAAAATAGTAATAAGTAAAATACAAAAAATAAAATACAAAAGAAGAGAAAAGAAGGAAATGAACCAATGCAAGGGCTGGCCAATTTGGGCCAGTATCCAAATAATCCTAGCCCAATAACCCCTGATTCGGTCCAGCCTTTCTAAAAAAATCAAAACGACGTAGTTTAGTTTAGTTCAATCATGTCCGTCTATTCCCCATGATCAAACGGTCCAGATCCATCTGAGAAAATTACATAAAAATGTTATAAACTCTCTATAATTTTACAGACGACCCTCCATCTTCCTCGTACTCACCGTCGTCCACCCCTGTCACCACCGTCCCCAACATGTCTCTGCCGTCCTCCGTCGTCCGCCGCCGGCCGGAAATCGCCTTTGCCGGCGGCGATGCTCCAAATTCACCCAAAATTACACTATAGGATCTCCTCTCCCCCCTCATCTCAAATCCGGCCTTAGTTTCACTCAAATCATAACCAAACTTCTCGAATCTTGGATCGAAAATTCGGACCAAAACGCAAGTTTGTCCAAACAACCCCAAATTCACACCATAAACTCTCCTAACTTCCCTCATCTCCAATCCCCAATCAGATTTCTTCGAATATCACCGGAGCTTTTCGAATTTAAAATAAATTTTGGCCGAAAAAGCCCTAAAACCCTAATGTTGGGGATTCTGTTGATTTTGGGCTATAATAGCCCTTAATCATATGTTTTCTTATGAAAACACATGACTAAGGGCGGTTGTGATCCAAAATGCCAAGGAAATCCATCAAGTTCAAAGTCAGTCCGTAGAAGACCAAAATCAGTGAGTTCTTTTTCCTTCTTATTTGTTTTTCCTTCTGTAATAAATTTTCTTTTAGTTAAAATCCGTTTCCCCTTCCTATCCAATCGTCTTTCATTGTTTAACCGATTTAGGTCCTGTTTGTTATCTTTAATTGATTTTCTTTTTGTTCTTGTTTGTTTTTCTCTGTTTGATTTGTTTTAGTCAGTAGCATGAATTTGTTCTTATTTTATTTACTTTCTCTGATTAGTCAAAATAGTTTAAGCATATTTTCTTTTGATCAGTAATAAGTTTGTTTGGGTCTGAAATTTTATTTTTTTAAGCTTAGTTTTAGTTTGATGATTTGATTAATGATTCTGTATGTTCTTGGATTTTCTTGTTAGCTTTTGTTTGTTTTTCAGTTTTCTATTAGTTTAGTTGTACGTTTCAAATCAGTAATTGTTTCAGTAATTAGCTTATGCAAAAATTGTTCCAAAATTAGTTGATCTAAGTTTTTTTAATGTATGATTGATAAATGTTCTTTAATCCAGTGTTTAGTTGCAAAGTTAATTAGGTTTAGTTGATTGGTTATAGCTGATAGAGTTTAATTAGTGTTAGTAATTTCAGGGGGTCTTCAGGGGTATTTTGCGCACCTGAAATGGTTAGTTTGTTAAGTCTTGGTAATTTCAGAACTCAAGTAAGGGTAATACAGGTATTTCACAGGTAGAAAAACATCCTAGATCCTTTTAGAAGGGGGTCTTAGTGTAAGTTTCAGGATTCTTAGAGCAGTAACTTGGGCAACAAGCCACAAATTTAAGGATTATTGATTAAATTCTGAAATAAAAAGGGGGAGAAATGGGTGAAAACTTCCAAAACATTCTGCCCTCTTTCTTGCCTATAAAAAGCAGACCTAGTGCCTTGATTTACAGGTTTTGAACTCTCTAAAAATTCCCAAAGTTTACACATCTGAAAATTCCTGAAAAACTTCAGCTTCTAAATTCCCCCCCCCCCNTCAAATTCTCAAATCTGAAGTCCTATAGTTAAAAAATACTTCTCTTAGATCTGGATTCCTTCCCAAAAAACAAAAAAAAATACTGTTTGTTGAAGTTTCCTTGTAATACTTTCAGAACTCCAAATCTCAGTTAGAATTTTGCTCATTTGAGATCCAAAATGGCTTGAATTGTCCTGTTTTGCAATAATTGAAGTTTTAAAACTTCTGGAGTTATTTTCAAGTCGAAATCTGGCTTATTCGGTTAGGATTTTGGTCGTTTACTAGTTATTAACAGCTGGAGATTTTTTTGACATTGTTTCTGGGGCTCGAGGTTGGTGTTAACTTGATAATTCACTGCTGAATTGCTTGTTGTTCTGCCCTGTTTAAGCTGATTCCTCACCTCTACTTCGTTTTAATTCCAGGTATTCTTCATTCTCAAGAGATATGTGAAGAACTAAATCACAGGTTGTATTCAAACTATTGAAGAAATGACACATTGCTTGCATATTGTTCCCATTAGTTCACTTGTGTACATGTTGGATCGAGTGTTAGATTATGTAGTAGCACTATTTGGAATGTAAATAACCTGAGCATTTCATCATTTGTACCTAATTGGACTATTAAACTCTAGATTGATTGCATGCTGTTTCATTAGAGTTGTTTAGTATAGATTAATTTCTGTAATGGATAAATGCTGCTAGAGTTAAAGTATTCATAGCATGCTCTAGATTAAGTCACACATGAAGAGGTGAAGTGTTATGATTCATTTGATGAAGATTAGATTGGTTGTAATAGCTTGCTGAAAATTAAAAATGCAGGTCTGTGTATTACATGATGTTGCTAATCCTTACCTAAATATTCAGAGATATGAACGGGTAGGAAGTAATCAACATATTTAGATCATCTTATTTTGTTGAGTGTTAATATGTGACTCTTAAATAAATAATAGTGTTACACATAAATTAAAAAAAATAAAATAGTCAATATATAAATAATACCTTGTTAACCATTACGTGATTAGCTGAATATGACTTCTGGAATTGTTTAAGTGTTGTTATGTTCAGCACATTGGGCTACGCGAGTGAAACAAGTAAGAAGGCAAGTCAAGGCAGGCCCAAGTCGCTGGGTATACCTTAATGGTTGGACTTTTGGGCCTGATTTCTTCAGGTTGAGCCCAAGTGCTTAGCTCACATCTCAGGTCATGACTTATGGACCTGTAGTATGGCAGATTTACAGACTGGATCTTAGGCCCAAAAATGCTGAAATCAAAAATCCTTTAAATTATTAGGAATATGGGGATTGATTGGAAAATATAAATTTAGGTTCTCGAGTGAAGTAGAAGGTTCAAATTAGGATGGTTTCTTCTTTTTTTTGAATTCGGACTTGAACCCGAGACCCGATTATAAATGTAAATTAATTAGGCCCTTTTAGAGACAAAAATAAATAGAAAATCGTAGTTTGCTTTAGTTTGGCCTTTGAATAATAAAGTGAGACGAGCCTCGCCGAACAAAATGCATAAATTGCGGGGCCCTCATTAAATATTTAATTAAAATACTTAGAATTCGGGGCGTGCCGTTTAGCGAATTTCACGGCCCTCCGCAAAGATAATAACCCATTGGTTGCTTTAGGCGCGCTTTTAATAATTTACCTTCTTAAATACGGGTGTGCATTTCATACAACCCAAATCCAAATCCAAAATCGTTGAATAAGAATGTGTCGAGGATCCCAGTGCATTTCATGTGAAGTGATCCAAAAATACGTTTTTAAACGACGTTCACTTTTTTAAAAATTAACTAAAAAGCGGTAAATAATCTTAAAATTGCACTATAGGTTGGAGCATGTATAAAAATTAGATTTTAGCCATTTATAATAATTTAAGCGACCGTGCTAGAATCACGGGATCCGAGGGTGCCTAACACCTTCCCTCGGGTCAACAGAATTCTTTATTCAGAATTTTTAGTTCGCAGACTCCAATTGGAAAGTCGAAATTTCCTCGATTTGGGATTCATGTTAAACCAGTGACTTGGGACACCAAAAGCCAATCTTATCCCAAGTGGAGACTCTAAAAATAAATAAATAATCTCATTTCAAATAATGTCACTTTAAATGGAAAAACTCCCTTATAGATTTATCCTTCAGTGTGGGTGTGTAAAAAAGGAGGCGTGCCAGCTCTGGCGACACTGCTGGGGAAACGAACCCAGAATTTCGATTCAGGGTTCAAGAATTCGAGCTTAGTACAATTGTTATATTTGGCTTTATCTGGTTTTTCTACATGTTCCATGCTATATGTGCTAAATGTTTTACCCTTTTGATATTTTGTGAATTATATATATAAACTATCGCGAATCCCTTCCTCTCTCTGAGTCTTCTACATCATGAAGAAGGATGCACTTCGTGTAGCTTCTCTTCTGTTTAGAGTCTTTTCCGATTTAGAACGAGGTTGGATAAGTTGCTAAGACGGCGGAGCTTCTGTATCCCCGGTATGCTGCCTCCCCCTTTGCTCGAGTTGTCCGCTTGGGTAAGCCAGGTCTAGACCAATAAACCTAGGGTTTAAACCTAGAAGAACAAAAACTCATGCCGGATCCCTAGTAGGACGTTTGTTTGCATCATGTGCATTTGACTTAGGGGACTCAACACAGGGGTTGGGTCCGTCTAGGACAGGTGACCTGAAATGAATTGACCATCCTGATGCATCTTACGTACTACTTGCGCATTTATTTGCTCGGCTTTGCATGTTGACCGGCGTGTATATAATGAGAGAAAATTGAGAAAAATAAGCAGTGTTAGGACTAAGTGAGGGTGACCATTTGTTCTGAAAAAATCCAATGCCCAAATAGTACCGAAATACTGTCGGACTTTTGAAAAATGAAAAAGAGAAAAAATATTGAAAAAAATAGGAAGAAAAATTGTTGTTCAAAAATATACATTTTTATTTTGGCAAATCTTCCCGAACTACGCTTGTTTGATTCTCACCGGATGTGAGATACGTAGGCAACCCTCATCGGGTCCAACCCCCATTTTTGCAAAATAGCCCAAAAATGTCAAAATTTTAACTTTTGTCATAAATAAGTCGGGTGATGCCATCTTTGTTGAAAATAAGCCGAATGTCCCCAAAAGGACGCCGGAAGGTCGTTTTTGTAAGAACAGCCACCCAGAGTCATTTTTAATGGTTTACGGGCACAACCTTAAAATCTTCCTCCTAGAAGTGCTGAAAGGTCGTATCTACAAAACCGAGTCTTTGTTTGCTTAAATAAAAATCTTGAAAAATAGCCAATTTTTCCTTTTAGATCAAAATAAATCATTAAAATACTCCTTAGATGTCTTTCTTCCATAAATAAAAAATATAATATAAAAAAATATACAAATTTTGAAAAATTGAGTTCGAAAAATATTTTGCTCAAAAATCCAATAAAAAAAATTCCAAAAAATAAAAATCAAAATCAAAATCAAAAATATTTCCTTTGTCTTCTTAAAGCATTTCTTTCCAAAATTCCAAAAAAAAAAAAAAAAGTTAGCTTATTTACCTTATTTTGCAAGAACTACGCCTGGTCTGATTTATGCGGGGCCATGATACGTAGGCAATCTACATAAGATTCGACCGTAATCCTAAGAAGAAAAGAGAAATGCGAGGGAAATAAATGAAAGAAAACAAGAGAGAAAAAGAAACGCAAAGGGAGAAAATAAGGCATTGAGAGAAGACCATGGCCAAAGAAAAGAAAAGAAAAAAGCAGAAAAAAAAAAAAAAAAGAGAAGAATGAAAAGAAAATGAGAGAAAAGCCGGGATGACTCATGCAACCGTAGCAAACATGTAGATATTCATTTAACTGTATAGGTGCATCACACTCCAATGTACGGTTGCCTATCTGTTATTTGCTTCAAACTAACCGTTGTTGTTGTCAATTCCAGCTTAGCTTTAGAAATGGTGGTTGGTTTGTGGTTAGCTGGCATCACATCAATACTTCACCAGATCAAGAGGCAGCATAGAAATGTCTACAGATATGACTCTGCCTACAATCCCCATATCTGAAGACAACCCCATCTCGGGGATCCCGGTCTCTGAATCCCTTACAGCTGAAGAAAATCGGATATTGCGTCTACGATTGATGGAAATGTGGGATTCTTGGAACAATGGAAAAGAACCTCCAAGCACTATCCCCGGATTCCCGGAGTTATTACCTAGATCTGGAGGTGTTACCACTATCCCCATCAGCCACCCAAACATTCCTCTAGGCAACCTACTATAACTGCTCATTTCTTCGGAACACCTTCTGAGGCTTGCCCCCAGGTGTTCCCATCTGGAACTGCTCCCAACATCTTCACTGCTCCACCATGCTCTGCTACAACACAACCATCACTGCCAAAGCATGTTTTCGATCCATCGGTCTTTACCTTTCAAAATCCTGTCTTTCAGGCTGACCCTCCTCAGTATCCTCAATATAATTACTCTCAGCCACCACCATACGAGCTTACACCGAGGTAAGACAAAACCCCCAAAGCCCCAGAGCAGGATGATATGGCAAAGACAATGAGAAGCCTCGAGCAGAGCTTAAAAAATATGCAAGGCTTGAGCGGGCAAGAGAGTGTCTCCTAGACAGACTTGTGCATGTTCCCGCATGTACACTTGCCATCGGGGTTCAAAATACCAAAGTTTGAAAAGTATGACGGGAACGGCGACCCCATTGCTCACCTGAAGAATTATTGCAATCAACTACGGGCGGCCGGTGGCAAAGAAGAATTGTTGATGGCGTATTTCAGGGAGAGCTTAATCGGCATTGCCTCCGAATGGTATATGGACCAAGGCGTCTCACGTTGGCATATTTGGGACGATCTTGCCAGAGACTTTGTCAGGCAATTTCAATACAACATCGATATCGCACCAGACAGGAATTCCCTAGCAAATTTGAAGAAGAAACCCTCCGAAAGCTTCAGGGAATATGCTATTAAACGGCGTGAACAAGCATCAAGAGTGAAGCCTCCGATGGATGAGGTAGAGATGGTCACTGTTTTCCTTCAGGCCCAGGAAGCAGATTACTTCCGGAATATGATGTCCGCCATGGGCAAGCCTTTTGCAGAGGCAATTAAATCGGGAAAATGGTAGAAAATGGTCTGAAGACGGGCAGAATCTTGAGCCAATCGGCCATAAGAGCAACCTCCCAATCCATTCAAGGCGGGTCGGGAGCAATGACCAAATGTAATAAGAAAGAAGAAACGGTTATGGCAGCCTCAGGGGAGAAAAGACACCAGGCTCCCAGACCCATGTTTTTTTAGAGAACCTCTCCACACTACTACCCTCATCCTGACATGGATTATGCTCCACAACCATATGCGGTCATGAACGATCAACCCTTTGCCCGACCGCAGCCACATGCCAATAGAAATCAACCTCCGTTCCCAAGAAATCAGCCTCCCTACCAGAAACACTATAATCCCCGACTTCCGCAGAATAACTTCCGTCCTCGGGAACCACCCGGGAGACCAAACTTTACCCCAATTGGTGAATCTTACTCTAGCCTATTCCCGAAACTTTTCCAAATGGGTCTACTGCAGCCGGTCCCTCAGAACAGACAAAACCCGGCATCGCCTGCCTACAGAGCTGGTGTCAGGTGTGCATACCATTCAGGGGCAGAAGGCCATCATACAAATGACTGTTGGACTCTGAAACAAGCGGTGGAGAACTTAATAGAGCAAGGAAAAATTATGTTGAAGGATGAGGATGTCCCAAATGTGACCAATAATCCGCTGCCCACCCACAACAACGGGCCAGTAATCGGGATGATTTGTGAAGATAGGGAGTTTGATCCAGCCTTAAAAGCAATAATTGCTATCGCTGATGCGGAAAGAAAGCCAAAGGTGGCGTCGAAGTAAGAGGAAGGGGAAAGAAAGAGCAAAATCACCGAGACAGAACCAGAAAAGAAAACTGACTTGAAAAAAGGAACACAAATGTATGCACCCAAGCAAGCTTCTGTGGTACGGGGGACAATTAAATCGCCTTGGCTGAGTGAGCCAGTGGTTATTGGACACGTACCAAAGAAGCCAATGACCGACCCTTCTATAGTGCCATGGAACTATCAGCAAACAGTGGTTACAGACAAGGGCAAAGAAATCTCGGGAGAACTTCCAGGAAAAACCTCTGTCGAGAAATATTCAAACGTAGAGGAAGTAAACAATGCCACCAGAAGCCGTTTCCCGCCTAAGAAGCCTGTGAATGCTGAGTCAGCCGAAGTGTTCTTTCAAAAAGTGAAAATGGCCGATTATGAGGTG
Organism: Nicotiana glauca; assembly: GCA_026770625.1. Lineage (NCBI taxonomy): Eukaryota > Viridiplantae > Streptophyta > Magnoliopsida > Solanales > Solanaceae > Nicotiana > Nicotiana glauca. Next base: position 77,682 of record MU746110.1, read on the forward strand.
GTACATTTGTATGAGACTTCTGTCAAGCCTAAGTATAGTAAAGAGGAAGATGATGAGGTTCTCACGGCTGAAGAAAGTGAGGAAATACGTGGGGCAATGAGGAAAATGCTCTACAAAACCCACATGGTCCAGTCGGGAGAGGGCACTAGCACCGCTAAGGTGTTATACATGGGACCAAGCGCCAAGCTCCAAAACTGGAAGGCTACGTCATTCCCGATTAGGCGGGAGTCCCGGTAGACTAGCCATGCGACTTTTTCTGCATCCTGAGTTATTCTAGGGTGTAACTTGGATGTTTTCTGTAGTTTCTTGTCTTTAAATTCCCGAATATGAACCCTGTTATCTTCAAAATTACAAGAAATGAAATCAATATTTCATTGTTCATTTTTCCTTATTCTTTCTGATTTTGCTATTTTTTCTCCTTCATTTCTTCTCTTCAATTTTAATAATGTAGCTTTAAATATCATGACATGCTTGCGGACTTCATGCCTAGATCCCAAAATGCTATCAGATTTCGAAATAATGAATCAAGAGTCGAAATGCAAAGAAGGTAACATTGAGGAAATAAAACAAAGAATTGGAACAATTGAAGGAAAAGTGGTTCGCAGGTTGGAAAGGTCCATACATTACAACAAAAGACTGTGCTGTACTCAGGGCACATCCGGGCAGATGCACCAACAAAGAATGGCCCGCCCTTACAACAAGAAGGTGCGTCCCAGGAATTTTGAAGCGGGACAACTCGTGTTAAGACACATTCTCCCTCATCACCAAGAAGCAAAAGGAAAATTTGCTCCTAATTGGAAGGTTCCATACATAATCCGGAAGATATTGCCAAGAGGAGCACTGTAACTGGGAGACATCGAAGGAAATGATCTCGAAACAGCTGTGAATGCAGATGCAGTAAAAAGGTACAATGTCTAGGCTCTCTGCGGTGTTGTTTTTGTGCAATTGAGATGACGAAGGCTTTTCTTTTCGCTATCCAAACACTATCAACCCTTCGCAAACCCACTTGAGTCGGTTACTCTTCTTTGGCTACCTCTTTGGAACCCAGAAGTATTATCGGAAAAAAAAAATTATGAAAAAAAAGAGAAAAGAAAATGAAAATATGATGAAAAGAAAAAGAGAAAGAGAAAAGAAAAACAAAAAAAAACAAAAATTATTTGCCTGAACTACGTTTGACTTGATTCCGAAAGGATATGTAGGCAGCCTCTCCCTGAGGTTCAGTCACACCAAAACAAAAATCACAATTTCCCCAAAAGATGAAACTGGGGCTGATGATATGATGGTTCAACTATGAATCCGCCAAAACGGTTCCAAAGTTGTAGTTCTGCCCAAAATCCTTTTATCCAAAGACCTTGTTCAAGTCCTTCCGATCAATTGGCAAAGGAAATGAAATGAAAAACGTCGTTGTTGGGATCCGATGCAATTTAAATTGAGAGAAATAAAATAAGAGAGTCTTATTGGTGAAAACCTTCGGGCACCATAAGGCGATGGTGAGTAGAGAAACTGAAAATGAGAGAGTCCGCTTAGTGAAAACTCGCAAAGATCACTATCGGGCGACGGTGATAAAAGAAATGAGAGAGGTCGATTGGCGAAAACCCGCAAAGGGCGCTGTCGGCCGAAAAGAAGACATATCATCACTAAAAGAGTAAGGTTCCCTGGTTTTGAAATGCGGATTAATGGGTTCACGGGAAGTTGGAAAGTTTGTGTGGGTCGGGCGTCCAGTCCAAGAAGCATGTCATGTTCATTTGAAGCCAGCATGCACCCAGATAAGTCCTTCTTTTCCCCCGAAAGGGACGCTTCTCTTTAAACTCACATGCTTGCCTTTTTTCATACTTTTCTTTGAATCCCTTTCGGTTTAACTCTGATTCCGGAATTACTACAAAGAAAAGGTGGCAGGATTGGTTTCACAGGGCTCCGCCTGGCAAAAGCCAAAGAAGATACCCAGCCTCAGTCCAATCCCGACTGACCATGGTGGTTGATTGCTTCCAAAAAAGACGTTTGAAAAGAAAGAAAGTCAAAGGCAAAGGTGCTAAGGGCAGAATAAAGTAAAAAGGCCAGAGCCCACACGGGCGAGTCATCATGAAATCCTAAGGCTGAACCCGGTCAGTTTGAAAAGAGATTCACACTCAAGGTCAACAAGCAGCAAAGTTCTCAATGGAAATGGGGCCGGGATCAAGCGATTGGGATGATCAAGGCCACAAAACCAACCACCGTTTCAAACTAACAAATTGTTCTTTGTTGAAAACAGGTCTTATTCAAAGCAACCTTGCAAGAAGCAGGTGCAACCCAAAAGGAAATGAAATGCACAAGCGCTGAAACAGCTTTGTAGCAGGAAAATGACCAAAAAGGAAGTTTCCCCAAATTCTTTCATGCGCTTTGCTAAATAAAAAGGAAAATATAAAAAGAAAAAGAAAAGAAGAAGGAAAAAAAAAAGAAAAGAAGGAGAAAAGAAATAAAAGTGAAAACCCCAAAAGAAAAACCAACCATGGTAGCAAGCAGCTTTTTCTGTCCAAATCCTGGTCAAAAAACCGAGGATCTCCCTGGCATAACCCAAGGAGCTTTTTCTTTCCAAATCCCGGACAAAAAACCAAGGATCTCCCTGGCATAACCCAAAGAGCTTTTTCTTTCAAAATCCCGGCCAAAAAATCGAGGATCTCCCTGGCATAACCCAAAGAGCTTTTTCTTTCCAAATCCCGGCCAAAAAATCGAGGATCTCCCTGGCATAACCCAAGGAGCTTTTTCTTTTCAAATCCCGGCTAAAAAACCGAGGATCTCCCTGGCATAACCCAAGGAGCTTTTTCTTTCGAAATCCTGGCCAAAAAACTGAGGATCTCCCTCGCATAACTCAAGGAGCTTTTTCTTTCCAAATCCCGACCAAAAAACCGAGGATCTCCCTAGCATAACCCAAGGAGCTTTTTCTTTTCAAATCCCGGCCAAAAAATCGAGGATCTCCCTGGCATAACCCAAGGAGCTTTTTCTTTCCAAATCCCGGCCAAAAAATTGAGGATCTCCCTGCATAACCCAAAGAGCTTTTTCTTTCCTAATCCCGGCAAAAAAACCGAGGATCTCTCTGGCATAACCCAAAGATCTTTTTCTTTTCAAATCCTGGCCAAAAAACCGAGGATCTCCCTGGCATAACCCAAGGAGCTTTTTCTTTCCAAATCCCGGCCAAAAAACCGAGGATCTCCCTGGCATAACCCAAGGAGCTTTTTGTTTTCAAATCCCGGCCAAAAAACCGAGGATCTCACTGGCATAGCCCAAGGAGCTTTTTCTTTCCAAATCCCGGCCAAAACACCGAGGATCTCCTTAGCATAACCCAAGGAGCTTTTTCTTTCCAAATCCTGGCCAAAAAACCGAGGATTTCCCTGGCATAACCCAAGGAGCTTTTTCTTTCCAAATCCTGGACAAAAAACCGAGGATCTCCCTGGCATAACTCAAGGAGCTGTTTCTTTCCAAATTCCGGCCAAAAAATCGAGGATCTCTCTGGCATAACCCAAGGAGCTTTTTTTTTTCAAATCCTGGCCAAAAAACTGAGGATCTTCATGGCATAACCCAAGGAGCTTTTTTCTTTCCAAATCCCGGCGCATAACCCAAGGAGCTTTTTCTTTCCAAATCCCGGCCAAAAAACTGAGGATCCTTTTTCTTTCCGTCCGGGCATAACCCGAGACCCTTTTCTTTTTCCGGCATAACCCGGTCATTTTCCAGCATAACCTGGATCCATTCACAAGGATACACAGTCCTGATTTGATTGCTTAGATATGTGTCACAACTAACTCACGAAATTTTCCTAGTGAAAACTGGGGCAGAAAATTTCGTTCGTTTATTTATTTTGGTATCTTAAGCAGGTTGACCTCAAGAAATAAGGTGCGAGGTGATCAATGGAATAAGTCTCAATCCATAATCAAGAAAAAAACAAAAGAACAAAAAGAAATGAACTCAAAAGTAAAGCAGGCAAGGGTGCGGATTGCTCAAAATCTGATTGAAGTCACAAGCTCCGCTGATCCTGTTTTTGACCCAATGCTGAATGAAGAAGTAAACACCTACAACTTGCGAGCATCAAGATTCAGATCGAAGTCCACAACCAACTCAGCTAAGACTCAAGATCAAGCTTCAAGAGAATTATAGATAGGAATCTTGTAACTCATAGTTGATAGGCATAGCTAGCTTAGCTTTGATTTTTCTTTTTTGTGTAATAAGGAGGTCAGCAAGCAGTAGCAGCAGCAACAGCAGTGAAATTTACAGCTCCTGGTAGTCTCAACTACCAAACCTTCCAGAACTACACTGACATGATTCCTTTATAGCCAAAGATATGTAGGCAACCTTTGAATCAGGGTTCGGTCCGACGGTTTTCAAAATACTTCTCATGGAGTGCTGAGCAGGCAAAAATCCTTCATGGTGCTCATTTATCTTTGCCCGAAAACCCTTCGTGTCTTCGAGCAAAGAGGGGCAGCTGTGAGCACGTGATTTTTGCCACGCTTAAATTACTCCTATAAAATTCCTTAGAACTAGGATTTTTCTTTATTATTTGAATTTTTAGGAACTAATTGCATGATTTTGTGTCTTGTTTGCAATTTTGTTTGCAATTTTGTGTGCATTTTTAGTTGCCATAATTCATAAAAAGGGTACAAAATAGTACATTTGCATTTAGAATTCGATTTTATATTTTTAGTTTTACTAGTTAATTAATATTACTAAAATAAGAAAAAAGAACAAAAATGTAGTCCTTTTACAATTTTAAATTTTACATTTTTACATTTTTTGGTTTAGTTTCCTCTTAAAGTAGGAATTAATTAATGTTGGAAATTAATTAGTATAATCTTAGATTTAATTTGGGTCTTTTAGTTTTTGATTTTACATTCAATAAAATCAAAAAATTCAAAAAAATAATAATAAGTAAAATACAAAAAATAAAATACAAAAGAAGAGAAAAGAAGGAAATGAACCAATGCAAGGGCTGGCCAATTTGGGCCAGTATCCAAATAATTCCAGCCCAAAACCCTTCAAACCCATCTCATAATCCCAGCCCAATAACCCCTGATCTGGTCCATGCTTTCTAAAAAAATCAAAACGACGTAGTTTAGTTTAGTTCAATCCTGTCCGTCCATTCCCCATGATCAAACGGTCCAGATCCATCCGATAAAATTACATAAAAATGTAATAAACTCTCTATAATTTTAGAGACAACCCTCCATCTTCCTCGTACTAATCGTCGTCCACCCCTGTCACCACCGTGTCACCACCGTCCCCACCGTGTCTCCGCCGTCCTCCGCCGGCCGCCGCCGGCCGGAAATCGCCTCCTCCGGCGGCGGTGCTCCAAATCCACCCAAAATTACACCATCGGATCTCCTCTCTCCCCTCATCTCAAATCCGGCCTTAGTTTCACTTAAATCATAACCAAACTTCTCGAATCTTGGATCGAAAATTCGAACCAAAACGCAAGTTTGTCCAAACAACCCCAAATTCACACCCTACACTCTCCTAACTTCCCTCATCTCCAATCCCCAACCAGATTTCTTCGAATATCACCGGAGCTTTTCGAATTTTAAATCGAATTTTGGCCGAAAAAACCCTAAAACCCTAATGTTGGGGATTCTGTTGATTTTGGGCTATAATAGCCCTTGATCATGTGTTTTCTTATGAAAACACATAATTAAGGGCGGTTGTGATCCAAAATGCCAAGGAAATCCATCAAGTTCAAAGTCAGTCCGTAAAAGACCAAAATCAGTGAGTTATTTTTCCTTCTTATTTGTTTTTCCTTTTGTAAGAAATTTTCTTTTAGTTAAAATCAGTTTCCCTTTCCTGTCCAATCGTCTTTCATTGTTTAACCGATTTAGGTCCTGTTTGTTATCTTTAATTGATTTTCTTTTTGTTCTTGTTTGTTTTTCTCTGTTTGATTTGTTTTAGTCAGTAGCATGAATTTGTTCTTATTTTATTTACTTTCTCTGATTAGTCAAAATAGTTTAAGCATATTTTCTTTTGACCAGTAATAAGTTTGTTTGGGTTTGAAATTCTATTTTTTTAAGCTTAGTTTCAGTTTGATGATTTGATTAATGATTCTGTATGTTCTTGGATTTTCTTGTTAGCTTTTGTTTGTTTTTAAGTTTTCTATTAGTTTAGTTGTACGTTTCAAATCAGTAATTGTTTCAGTAATTAGCTTGTGCGGCAATTGTTCCTAAATTAGTTGATTTAAATTCTTTTGATGTATGATTGATAAATGTTCTTTAATCCAGTGTTTAGTTTCAAAGTTAATTAGGTTCAGGTGATTGGTTATAACTGATAGAGTTTAATTAGTGTTAGTAATTTTATGAGGTCTTCAGGGGTATTTTGGGCACCTGAAATAGTTAGTTTGTTAAGGCTTGGTAATTTCAGAACTCAAGTAAGGGTAATACATGTATTCCACAGGTAGAACAACAACCTAGGTCCTTCTAGAAGGGGGTCTTAGTGTAAGTTTCAGGATTCTTAGAGCAGTAACTTGGGCAACAAGTCACAAATTTAGGGATTATTGATCAAATTTTGAAATAAAAAGGGGGGGGGAGGGGAATGAGTGAAAACTTCCAGAACATTCTGCCCTCTTTCTTGCCTATAAAAAGAAGGCCTAGTGCCTTGATTTACAGGTTTTGAACACTCTGAAAATTCCCAAAGTTTATACATCTGAAAATTCCTAAAAAACTTCAGCTTCTATATTTCCCCACCCCCCAATACACATTTTCTTCAAGCTTAAGCTATAAAATTTGAATTTCAAGTTCAAATACTCAAATCTGAAGTCCTATAGTTCAAAAATACTTCTCTTTGATCTGGATTCCTTCCCAAAAAACCTGTTTGTTGAAGTTTCCTTGTAATACTTTCAGAAATCCAAATCTTAGTTAGAATTTTGCTCATTTGAGATCCAAAATGGCTTGAATTGTCCTGTTTTGCAATAATTGAAGTTTTAAAACTTCTGGAGTCATTTTCAAGTCGAAATCTGGCTTATTCAGTTAGGATTTTGGTCGTTTACTAGTTATTAACCGATGGAGATTTTTTTGACATTGTTTCTGGGGCTCGAGATTGGTGTTAACTTGATAATTCACTACTGAATTGCTTGTTGTTCTGTCCTGTTTAAGCTGATTCCTCACCTCTACTTTGTTTCAATTCTAGGTATTCTTCATTCTCAAGAGATATGTGAAGAACTAAATCACTGGTTGTATTCAAACTATTGAAGAAATGACACATTGCTTGCATATTGTTCCCATTAGTTCACTTGTGTACATGTTGGATCGAGTGTTAAATTATGTAGTAGCACTATTTGGAATGTAAATACCTGAACATTTCATCATTTGTACCTAATTGGACTATTAAACTCTAGATTGATTGCATGTTGTTTCATTAGTTTTGTTTAGTATAGATTACTTTCGGTAATGGATAAATGCTGTAGAGTTAAAGTATTCATAGCATGCTCTAGATTAAGTCACACATGAAGAAGTGAAGTGTTATGATTCATTTGATGAAGATTAGATTGGTTGTAATAGCTTGCTGAAAATTAAAAACGCAGGTCTGTATATTACATGATGCTGCTAAGCCTTACCTAAATATTCAGAGATATGAACAAGTAGGAAGTAATCAACATTTTTAGATCAGCTAATTTGTTGAGTGTTAATATCTGACTCTCAAATAAATAATGGTGTTACACATAAATAAAAGAAAATATGAAATAGTCAATATATAAATAATACCTTGTTAACTATTACGTGATTAGCTGAATATGACTTCTGGAATTTTTTAAGTTCTGTTGTGTTCAGCACATTGGGCTACGCGAGTGAAACAAGTAAGAAGGCAAGTCAAGGCAGGCCCAAGTTGCTGGGTATACCTTAATGGTTGGGCTTTTGGGCCTGATTTCTTCAGGTTGAGCCCAAGTGCTTAGCTCACATCTTAGGTCGTGACTTATGGACCTGTAATATGGCAGATTTACAGAGTGGATCTTAGGCCCAAAAATGCTGAAATCAAAAATCCTTTAAATTATTAGGAATATTGGGATTGATTTACAAATATAAATTTAGGTTCTCGAGTTAAGTAGCAGGTTCAAATTAGGAGGGTTTCCCCTTTTTTTTGAATTCGGACTTGAACCCGAGATCCGAATTTATAAATATAAATTAATTAGGCCCTTTTAGAGACAAAAAATAAATAGAAAATCGTAGTTTGCTTTAGTTTGGACTTTAAATAATAAAGTGAGACGAGCCTCGCCGAACAAAATGCATAAATTGCGGGGCCCTCATTAAATGTTTAATTAAAATACTTAGAATTCGGGGCGTACCGTTTAGCAAATTTCACGGCCCTCCGCAAAGCTAATAACCCATTGGTCGCTTTAGGAACACTTTTAATATTTTACCTTCTTAAATACGGGTGTGCATTTCATACCACCCAAATCCAAATCCAAAAACGTTGAATAAGAATGTGTCGAGGATCCGGGTGCATTTCATGTGACGTGATCCAAAAATATATTTTAAAACGACGTTCACTTTCTTAAAAATTAATTAAAAAGTGGTAAATGATCTTAAAATTGCAAACTATAGGTTGGAGCATGTATAAAAATTAGATTTTAGCCATTTATAATAATTTAAGCGACCGTGCTAGAACCACGGGATCCGGGGGTGCCTAACACCTTCCCTCGGGTCAACAGAATTCCTTTTTCAGAATTTTTGGTTCGCAGACTCCAATTGGGAAGTCGAAATTTCCTCGATTTGGGATTCAAGTTAAACCGGTGACTTGGGATACCAAAAGCCAATCTTATCCCAAGTGGCGACTCTAAAAATAAATAAATAATCTCATTTCGAATAATGTCACTTTAAATAGAAAAACTCCCTTATACATTTATCCTTCGGGGTGGGTATGTAAAAAAGGAGGTGTGACAACAACTATAAATAATGATCTTCATAACTCAAAAATGGGGCCAGAAGTCAAACAAGAAGCAAGAGAGAGCTCGTAGATCAAATCCATGTCATGACCCGAAATTCCCAACCTGGGACCATGATGAAACCTAATATCTACTTGAGGCAAGCCGATATTATTAGATTAATTAATCAGTTTTTGACAATTAACACAAAATAATGATATTTAACGATAACTAAAATCATAATTTAACAAAATGTTAATAGAAACAACGCGATGCTAGTTACTCCTAGAAATCTGGAGTCACAAGTACATGAGCAACTACAATACCACTTAGACGGTCTAAAACACAATACAACAGTTTAAAGCTAAATAAATAGTAATCTAGATAAAGAAAGAGGACTTCAAGGCTGCAGACACCATGCAGCTATACCTCAGTCTCCAATACAGCTGAATCCGAGCAAAAACACCACTATATGCCGTTAGGACCAATACTAGTATCTGCACAAGAAGTGTAAAAGTGTAGTATAAGTACAACCAACCTAATATGCTCCGTAAGTGTTAAGCCTAACCCTAACGAGGTAGTGATGAGGCTATGACAAGACACCTACGTAAATCATCTACAAGTTTAAATAAAGAAACAACATAAAAGTAGGACAATTAAAGTATAAAACTGGGAGGGAACGTGTAGAAAGGAAAGTACAAAAGTACGACAAGTATGAAATCACAGAATAACCTTCTTCTGACAAGAAACAAATACTAATCCAACCAAGTAAATCATTAATCTGGTAACCAAGTAAAGCAAAGAAGTCAATAATGGCAAGACATCACTCTTTGTGCTTTTACTCTCGTCCTAACCATGTAATATCATAAATAAAATGGCGCGGCATCTCCCTTCGTGCTTTTACTCTCAACCGCACATGATGTGATAAATTATAATAATTAATCAATGCACGGCATCACCCTTCGTGTTTTAAACCTCACAATCTCTCAATACATAATATTATATGCAAATAAGGCACGACAACACCCTTCGTGCTTTTTGCTCTTCCTCACCAAGAAACAACATTAATCCAAAAATAGAAAAACAAGGTAGGAAGTTATTTCACTTTAATATCAATGTAATGATAAATCATCTCAACCTTTAGATTTTCAATAACTCCAAAATAATCAATGGATATGAAAGCAAACAATTAAAGAAGTATAATATAACTATGGCATGGGAAACGTAATCATGGAAACAATATAATAACAACAACAAAAACAAACCCAATATGATCCCAACAGGTGGGGTCTAGGGAGGGTAGTCTGTACGCAGACTTACCTTCCCCAGACCTCACCTGTTGAGATCATACTGGTTTTTTGTTGTTCTTGTTATTATTATATTGTTTCCATGATTATATTTCACCCACATGATTTAACCTAGTGACAATGTATATATACTCGTCACCTTATATATATGTTTCTCAACACATAATTTACATAGAAAATAAACCAGCAAGTCCTAATCCCTCAAGCCAAGGTTAACCATGACACCTACCTAACTCCACAACTAAATCAATGCTCAACTGCAACTTTTTCTCTAGAATTAACCTCCAAACGAGCTGAATCTAGCCAAATATAGTTCAAATAATTCAAAATAGGCTTTAGAAACTACCCATGAGTGAAAACGATTTAATCTTTGAAGAAATCGAAAAAAGGCAACAAAAGTCAATCCCGGGCCCGCTTAGTCAAAACCCAAGATTCGAACCAAAACCTAACTACCCATTCACCCCCGATCCTAGTTCTGTGATATGTTTCAAAATCCAACCTCAATTTAAGGTCTAAATCTCAATTTCTCAAAATCTCTAATTTCTACCCAAATCCCTAATTTCTACCATGAAAAATCCTAGATTAAAGGTAAAAATTAATGGGTGTTTATGAAAATATAACAAAACAAGTTAAAATTTACTAACTAATGAAGTTAGGATGAAAAAAACTCTTCAAAAGCGCCTCTAGACTGAGCTCTAACTTAGAAATAGTGAAAAATGGTTCAAATCACGTCCTTTAGATGTTTTAATACCTTGGCGTCAGGTGTCCTTCGCGTTCGCGAAGCTCCTGATGCAATCACGATGAACAGCAGCCAAAAGGCCTACGATTTCGCGACGTACACTTCACGTTTGTGAAGGCTTAATCCCACTTGCTATCGCGTTCTCAAGCCAAGGCCTTTGTTCCCGTAGAGTACCCAGTGACCTCCCTCAGATCCCACAACTCTTCGCGTTCGTGAGAGGACTGTCGCGTTCTCGAAAGGTAAGCCCTACACTGCTTCACCTTCATGACCTAGTCCCTAGGTTAGCGAAGAACAAATTTGCCCCAACTACAACTACCCCTTCGCGATCGCGAGAGAAGCTTTGCGATCGCAAAGCACAGTGCATCAGACACCAGAAACTGCTGAAAACAACAATCTCTTAAGTCCAAAAATGGTCTGTAGCTTACCCCGAAACTCACCCGAATCCTTCGAGCTCATAACCAAAGATGCACACAAATATAATAATATTGTACGAACTCGCTAACTCGACCAAAATGCCAAAATAACACCTAGAACTATGAATCTGACATCGAAATGCATGAAATTTCAAAGAAAATTCAAGAACTTCTAAAATCATAATTGAACGTCTGAATCCTATCAAACCAACTCTGATTTGCATAAAATTTTGCAGACAAGTTTTAAATAGCAAAACCAACCTATACCAATTTCCAAAATCAAAATCCGAACCTGATAGCCATAAAGTCAAGCTATGATCAAATGTAAAAAATTTCAAAACTTTCAAATTACTAGCTTTCGAAAAAATAAGTCAAATCAACCTAGGGACCTCCGATTTCGACATGGGGTAAAATCATAAATATGGACCTACCAGAATGGTCAAAGCACCGATCCGGGCTCGTTTACACAAAAGGTTGACCATAGTCAACTCAAGTTGTTTTCAAAACCTAAAATCATGTTTTCTTCAATATTTTACGTAAAAACTTTTTGAAATATGCGGATTGCGAAAGCAAATTGAAAAACATCATATAAAGCTAATAGATGTCTAGGAATACAGATATAAGGGCTAGTATTCAAAATGGCCTATCGGGTCATGACATTCTCCATCTCTAAAAGAAACGTTCATCCTCGGACGAACATAGAAAAGTATCTGGACTGGTGAAAATGTATGGTTATCTACTTCACATATTGAACTTGGACTCCCACATTGCTTCCTCAATCGGTTGACCTCTGCATTGCACTTTCAGAGAGGGAAAACTCCTAGATCTCAACTTTTGAACATGTCGGGATAGAATAGCCGCCGGCTACTTCTCATAGGCTAAATACTCATCAAGTTGAACAGTGTTGAAGTCCAAAACATGTAACAGATCACCATAATACTTTCGGAGCATAGAAACATGAAACACTGGGTGAACACACAATAGTTTAGGTGGCAATGCAAGTCTGTAGGCCACCTCCCTAACTCTCTCAAGTACTTCAAAGGGGCAAAAATACTGAGGGCTCAAGTTGCCTTCTTCCCGATCCACATCATACCCTTCATGGGCGAAACTCTAAGCAAAACCTTCTCACCCACCATTTATGCAACATCACGAACCTTCCGATCAACATAACTCTTTTGTCTAGATAGTGCTGCACGAAGCCTCTCCTGAATCAACTTGAATTTATCCAAGGCATCCTGAACCAAATCACTGCCCAATAACCCAGCCTCTTATGGCTCAAAGCAACCAACTGGAGAACGACATCGCCTCCCATATAGGGCTTCATAAGGAGCCATCTGAATACTCGATTGGTAGTTGTTATTGCAGGCAACAGCTACCGCATAGACGGTATGGAAAAAAATACAGCTAATTGAAGCTAAATAAACAATAATATATAAAAAAAAAGGGGGCTTCAAGACTACGGACGTCGTGCAACTATACCTCAAGTCACCAATGCAGCTGAATTCGAGCAAAGACACCACTAAATTCTGCTGGGACAAATACCAATATCTGCACAAGAATGTAGCATGAGTACAACCGACACAATATACTCAGTAAGTGTCGAGCCTAACCCTGACGAGATAGTGACGAGTCTATGACTAGACACCTACGTAAATCATGTACAAGTATATATACATAATTAACTGGGAGGGAACGTGTAGAAAGGGAAGTACAAAAGAATGGAAAGTACGAAATCACTAAATAACCTTCTTCCGAAAAGAAAACAATAATAATTCAACCACGTAAATCATCAATCCGGTATCCAAGTAAGAAAAGAGGTCAATAATGGAACGACATCACCCTTTGTGCGTTTACCCTCATCCTCACCATGTAATCATAAATAAAACGCACAACATCTTCCGTCATGCTTTTACTCTCAACCTCATATGATGTGATAAATTATAATAAGCAATCAATGCACAACATCACCCTTCGTGCTTTAAACCTCACAATCTCTCAATAAATAATATTTTATGCAAATAAGGTACGATAATACCTTTTGTACTTTTCACTCTTCCTCACCAAGTAACAACATTAATCCAAAAATAGCAAAATAAGGTGGAAAGTTATTCACCTAAATATCATTATAATGATAAATTATGTCAACTTTCAAAATTCCAACAACTCCAAAATAATCAATATATATGAAAGCAGACAATTAAAGCAGTAATAATCTAACTACGATATGGGATACATAGTCATGGAAACAACATAATATAATAAAATAATTTTTACCCGCATGTTTTAACCCAATAAATATGTATATATACTCGCCACCTTACATATATGCCTTCCCACACATACTTCACATAGCAAATAGACCAACAAGTCCTAATCCCTCAAGCTAAGGTTAACCATGATATTTACCTCACTCCGCAACTAAATCAATGCTCAACCGCGGCTTTTTCTCTAGAATTAGACTTCAAACCAATCAAATCTAGCCAAATATAGTCTAAAATATTCAAAATATGCTTTACAAACTACCTACGAGGGAAAAAGATTCAATCTTTGAAGAAATTGAAAAAAGTCAACCCTGGACCCGCTTGATTAAAACTCGAGATTCGGAAGAAAACCCAATTATCCATTTACCCCAAGTCCAGTTATGTGATTTATTTCGAAATCTGACTTCAATTTGAGGTCTAAATCTTGATTTCTCAAAATCCCTAATTTCCACCCAAATCTCTAATTTCTACTATAAGAAAATCCTAGATTAAAGGTTAAAATTAATGGGTGTTTATGAAAATGTAACAAAACAAATTAAAATTTACTAATTAATGAAGTTGGGATAAAAAAACCTCTTCAAAATCGCCTCTAGACCGAGCTCTAAGATGAAAATGGTGAAAACTGGTTCAAATCTCATCTTTTGGATGTTTTAATACCTGGGTATCAGGTGTTCATCGCGTTCGTGAAGCACCTGACGCGTTCACGAAGACCAACGGCCAAAAGGCCTACGTGTTCGCAATGTACACTTTGCGTTCGTGAAGGCTTACTCCGCCCTTGCCTTCGTGTTCGCGTAGGGTACCTAACTGACCTCCCCCATATCCAACAACTCTTCATATTCACAAAAGGATTGTCACGTTCGCGAAGGGTAAGCCCCCCATTACTTCGCATTTGCGATCCAATCCCACCGTTCGCGAAGAAAAAATCCTCCCCAGCCCCAATTTCCCCTTCACAGTCGCATGAGAAGCTTTGCGATCGCGAAGCACAGTGCATCAGACACCAGAAACAGCTAAAACCAACAATATCTTAAGTCCAGAAATGGTTTGTAGCCTACCCGAAACTCACCCGAGCCCCTCGGGCTCCAAACCAAACATGCACACAAGTATAATACAAACTCACTCGTGCGATCAAAATGCCAAAATAACACCTATAACTACGAATCGAATGTCGAAATGCATCAAATTTCAAAGAAAACTCAAGAACTTCTAAAATCACAATTGAGCGTTCGAATCCTATCAAACCAACTCCGATTTGTGTCAAATTTTACATACAAGTTTTAAATAGCCAAACAGACATATGCCAAGCCCCAAAATTAAGATCTGAATCTGATAGCCATTGATTTAACCTACGGTTAAACCTAGAAAATTTTCAAACTTTTAAATTACTAACTTTCAACAAAACAAGTCAAATCAACCTAGGGACCTCCGATTTCGATTCCGGACATACACCCAATTTCAAAATCACAATATAGACCTACCTTAATCGTCAAAATACTGATTCGAGGTCGTTTACACAAAATATTAATCGCAGTCAACTCGAGGTACTTTTAAAGTCAAAAATTATGTTTTCTTCAAATTTTTACCTAAAAACTTTATCGAAAAAGACAGAGATTGAGCACATAAATCGAAAAATATCATATGAAGCTAATAGAGGCCTCAGATACGAAAATAAGGGCTACTACTCAAAACGACCTATCGGGTCGTCACAACCCTGCAAATTTCTCTACAAGCTTCAAGTTTCAAGCAATCAAGTTCAAGTTCAAGCAATCAAGTTCAAGATCAAGAACGAAGTCAAATATAAGGCATTCAAGATCAAGATTACTTGTTCTTAACATAATTACTTTTCGTGACGATAATCAAGGCATTCGTGGCGATAGATCGAATTCAAATTCACGATCAAGCTCAAAGGCAGTTGAATTTATTTTATTTATTGTTGAAAAGAAGAATCAGAGGATTCATAGAGATTGTAACACTCAAATTATTTAAAATAAAATACTGTGATTTTTGTAATATTTTTCAGTCTCGATTACTTTCTTGACGCAAAATTATTGTCTACAATAAGATTTTAGATTTATGCCCGTGTATCTTATACTCTGTATTAAAGGATAATATTGTGACTAAAATGTTAAATGATATCATTCTTATTGATAGTATTACATTGTTAAGTAGTGAAAATAATTCTTTATAAAGGTATATCAGACTTTTAGATATTACAAGTTGCATAAGAGTTGTCAGAAGATAACATTCTTAAAATACAAAAATACTAGGAGTAGTATCACGTTTTGAGAATTCAAATGTAGTCCAACTTGCTCTTAGAGATGCTAGAATTTTCCAGTGCTGAATGTAAAAATCAGATTTTTGGGGGAGAACATAAAGAAGAAATAACCAAAGCTAAAAATCAAATTATGCTGTAACGCGAAAAGTTCCAGCATAATATACTGGAGATCGATGCACCTCTGTCTGAACTTCCAGCATATTATGCTGAAACTCTAACATGCGAAAAATTCCAGCATAATATACTGGAGATTGGAGCACATGTGCATGAACTTCTAGCATATACTGGTATACTGGAGTTCCAACATAAGTATACTGGAACTCCAGTATATTATGCTGGAGTATTTTTCGGATTTTGAACGATATTTTCGTTCAGATTTATCTTTACATGAAAAGTGACTAAATTTCGATTACTTTTAAAACTGTAGCTATTTTTGAATGACCACTTGTAAATCTGATTTTTTGACTTTTTTGAATTTCTCCCAATTTTCTACGCGCTTGCCAAAGCTGGCGAAAAGAGAACATGGTTTGTCTAATACAATTCATCTAACCGGTATAATTTTTTTGTCGCATGCACTAAAAAAAAAAACTATTGTTAAATTCTTTGATGTCTTATAATCGCGCGAAGCGCGAGTAATTCACTAGTAACTAGTAAATACTACCAAAACCAGACGACTCAATAGAGGTTCACGTCCGAAAAGACTGACAGCTAAAATTTTGTGATTGATTTTGTTTAAGAAGTCACTCAAAAGGGAAAATATTTATTAAAAAATACAATAAAATAAAAAACTACAATGAACACTTCCATATAAGAACTCTGTAAGAGCATTTTTAAGCTATTCTTAATCGACGAGGTACAACAACAATATAGGAACTGGAGAACAAACTGAAGCAGAATGTTTTTTCAGTTTCGTTTTTGCTTCCGAGACTTCTGCTTTACTGGAGGCGGAAATAGAGCTCGAAAAATCCATGCAGCTAATATTGCTCCTATGAAGGGACTGACCCAATAAACATAAAAGTGCTCCCATGTGTTGTGTGCATTGCTCAAGTACGCCCACCCAAATGCCTGCAAATGTCATAGCCAATTAACAAGCAGTTGTGTGGTACTTCGTGTTATGGAACGATTTAACGAGTTAAGCAGGAAACAACAACAAGAAACAAATGGCTACCGTATTTAGGATGTCAACACAACAGCATGCTTTCATTAAAAAGTTATTTATTTGGATAGCATTCTATGTCAGTGAGGTTGAAGCTAATAAGAATACTTAATTCCTTGACAATTTTGATAGCATTTTTTGTTAGACAAGGAAGAAACTAACAAGATTACTGCAGTCCTTGCCAAACTTATTGTCCATTTCGCCACTACAAAAACCAGTTCAAAAGTAAAACAAACTTAATATGCCCAAGAGGATGTTTACATATTGAAAGATAACTGTTGCCAGTAGAAGGAAAAGGTATAAATCTCCAAATCAGATCAGGATGCGTTCATAGAAAATTGTAGGACTTGGTTAGTCATCTTGACTAGATTCTTGATTGAACTCATTCCCGGTCTTATTTTCCCCATATTCTAAACAAAGATGCATAAAAGCAAAGTATCTTTTAATATTTACACTTGCAAAGAAGTTTGTAACTAGACTTTATGCGACAAAATGCAAATAAGTAAAACGAAACAATAGCAATGTGATCACACTCTAGATTAGACAGATAATCTAGGTTAGATTGAAAGGCAAATTTAGGTAATACTTGCTGTCTAAATGTATTCTCTATTATTACCATATTCCATGACAATATGAGGTAAATACAAGTATAATCAGGGTTCAATTGGTTAATGTTCACATATTGGTAATCTTTCCTAAAATCTCAAATGGCACATCCGGTTTGCGCCTTTCTTCACTCGACTCTTTTCCAATACAGAAATGCTAGAGAAAGTGCATTTGTTTTGCAGCGGTCATCTTCAATTTTGGGATGCAGGGCAAATTTCAAAGCTGGTTTGTCAAGACTACCTAAATAATACCCCAGAAAAACGAAAAAACCAATTAAAAGAATGATCTCACTTATTCCGTCCATTCACCCCTCATGGTGTAACATGGAGAGGCTATGGGGATGTAATACACGGGGGCAAGGCAGCATTGTGGAAAAGGTTAAAATTGGACAGTCGAAAATAAATGCCTAGTAAGGCTATAAATCCCCAAGAGTTTGCAATCTTAGAGAGTAGAGAGAAGTAACAATTCTTCATCTTAGTCTCTCACTCACTCACTCTCTCTCTCTCTCTCTCTCTTTGAGTCTCATCTATCGCATAGGTTTTTTGATTTCATTACATAATGTGGGCTTAAATCTCCAGTCCTATGAGCCAATGGATGGTCTCTACTTTTGATGCTAATATGCAATCAAAGAGTTGTAAGTTCAGCTAACTTGATGGTGAAAATTAGTGCAAAGTATTGCCTTGTTTTTCACGAATGCCTGCAATTTATGACTAAGTTTGCGATCCACATAGATGGTCTCAAGATTGCTAGAGCCAGAAAGAACACAGAATAGCTTCAGGGGAAAATTTGGAAGGATGAATAAGGTTAGAGTTGGTTTTCAAAAGATACAGGAAGATTTCAAGTTCCCTTCCAGTAATGATTCACAGCTTTTCAATTTAAGACTTTTGCGATGGTTAGTGGTGTAATGTTAGGGCATAATTTTCAGTCCCAGGTAGTATCATCTGTATATTATACACTGTGTTGTCAATTTGTAGATGAGGAGCTTGGAGCCTTTTATCATATCTATGGAATTTAATCCCAAGTATTATTGCAATGTGCAAGTTGATGAATCTTCTAACAGGCCTTTTGGGATGATTTATGAAACCAAAGTTAGATTAGAAATTCCTTGGGGAAATTGCAATCGTATTCCTGTCCTACTCCAGTATTTAGTTTATTGCTTCTAGTGAAACTTGTTAAATTTATCCCTTTCTATAAATTAGAATTGTTTTTTCTTTCCCAGTAAGAATTGATGGTAAAAATGTGTTTTGACGTATGCTAAGTTTGTGGAGAAACAGTGCCTGAGATTCAAAATATGCAAGTGAAGATCTTTCATAATCCTGGTTTCCGTGCAAATACTTTGATAGTTGCAAATTATTTTTTATCGCCAATTGAAAAGTCACTGGAAAACTAATTCTATTCATCATCAATGCCTAGAAAGCGAGCGCCAACAAATACAAGGTTCGCCCATAAAAGACAGTCGAATCCAAATACATGAAAGAGACTACCAAAAAAATATGTTAATGTTCCAAGATGCAAAAGCAAGACTTACATTGGCTGGATTCATAGAAGGTCCAGTGTACTTTGAACCTGCAACCACCAAAGGGACAGTTACCAACGTGAGCAACCAATTCTTCAGAAGTGCACTTTTTGGACCCCTAAGGAAAATGACAAAGACCATGAATGTGATTATGAAGGTCAAGACACCCTCCGCAATAGCTCCAGCTTGTACGTCCACCTTCAAAGCAGGCCCCTCAAGCATGTGGTGATACTGCTTAGGCATAAGCTCCATTATTGCAAGCGAACCAGCAACCGCACCAGCTACCTATAACAATCAAATGATAGCTTTTATACATTTTCAAGAATCTTTTCAATTGATTGGTCAATGTTAACAGAATATGGATTGTGCTTATTCTATTCCCCTCATTTTACAATAAAAACAACCCAGTAGAATCACACAAATGGGGTATTGGGAGAGTAGTGTGTACGCAGACCTTGAAAAGAGACAGTGGAGCAGTAACACCAAAGGAAGCCATAAAGATAACACCAGCAACGTATAAGGAATAACAATCGCACATTGTTACAGACAGAACGGAAGTAATAAGGACACAACAAGAGCCACTAGCATCCTAAGACAAAACACCGTCAAACTAGCTTTCCACAACCTAGTCCGCAACCCTAATGAAGTAGTATGGACACCACAAGAGCTACTAGCAGCTTAAGACAAAACACTATCAGACTAGCGGATTGTGCTTATTCTATTCACCTCCTCTATTAAAAATAAATAAATAAATAAAAATTGAAGAACCTGAGCAGGACAACGAACGGCGGCTGAGACAAGAGAATCGTCACCAAGACCAGCTGCATAAAAGGCGGCATTTCCAGTTGGATTGAAACCAGCACCACCTAATGCATCACCCAGAAATCCAAACATCAAGAACATAAGAAAAACAACAAGGGTAGTGATGAAGAGGCTGCCCATTTCATTGACAACACCAAAAGTAGTAGCTACAAAGTAAGTAGAAACCCCAATACAAGAAGAGCACAAAACCCATAAAAAAGTTAACGCCCCATCAGCAATTGCTGCTTTAATCACACCCATCCGAGAGAAGAGAGGAAGGAGATAGCTGAAGAGAAAAGAGTCAACTCCAACTCCTACTGAATCGGTATTGGTATTGGTATTACAAATAGATAGAGGACGGCAAAAATACAAGTGAATAGGCGATCGATACTAATCTGGTACAAAATTTTGGTTTGGACAAAAGTTCACCTAACGTGCACCAAATTATGTGAATTTATTCTAGTTGAATAAAAACTTTTATTTTAAAAAGTACTTTTCCCAAAATGACGAGAAACACTTTATTTTTGACTAATTAAATTAAAAAATATTTTTGAATAACAATTTGTATTTGACCAAACTTTTGAAAAGTGCTTCTAAATGTATTTTTTCAAAAAAGAAAGAAGAGCTATGAATAGAATTATATTTAGACTGAATGTCTATCTTGTAGAGAGTTTTACTTGTGGCTAAATCATTTTTCCCCTAAATAGAGGGATTTTATCCCATTGTAAATCATCCCAAAATTCAATAAGAATTAGTCTCTCTTTCTCTGCAATATTATTCTTCTTCTTTTATTATTTTCATCACACGTTATCAGCACGAGACTCTACCATCTCAAGAAGCTCTTTGAGAAGATTAAGGTATAACTTTTCTCCTCTTTTTAATTATGGCTGACATTATGAAAAGAAAGTTCGTTCCCTTTGAAATTTCGGGCAAGAACTATATGACATGGGTGTTGGATGCTGAAATCCATTTAGATGCAATGGATCTTGGAGATGCCATTAAAGACAGAAATAAAGCATCCACCCAAGATTATGCTAAGGCCTTGATTTTCCTGCGCCATCACCTTGATGAAGGGTTGAAAATAGAACAGTCAAAGATTCACTTTTTTTGTGGAATGACTTAAACGAAAGATATGAAAACTTAAAGTTGGTCACTCTTCCACAAGCACGATATGATTAGGCTCATCTGAGGCTCCAAGACTTTAAGTCTGTTTCTGAATATAATTCTGCGATGTTCAGAATTACTTCTATATTGAAACTCTGTGGAGATACTATCACTGATTATGATATTCTTAAAAAAATGTTCACAACGTTTCATGCCTCCAATATGGTCTTACAACAGCAATATAGAGAGAAAGGTTTCAAGAAGCACTCTGGGTTGATTTCTCTTCTCTTTGCAACTGAACGAAATAACGATTTACTCATGAAAAAATCACGAAAATCGACACACTAGGTCTACACCATTGCTTGAAGTGGATGAGGTGTATTCCCATTATGCTAAGCGTGGAAAAGGCTGTGGTCGTAGTCATGGTCAATTCGTGGTCATGGTCGAGACGTGGCCGTGGACAAGGAAGAAATTTTCTTGGTGTTAATCACCCCCAAAGAAAAATTACCACCAAAAGTTGAAAGGGAAAGATGAGAAGCCAGAGGCAAATGGTTCAGAAACTGAATGTCATCGTTGCGGTGAAAAATGGCATTGGGCAAATATTTGTCGTGTACCAAGATATTTGGTTGAGCTTTATCAAGCATTTCTAAAGAATAAAGGCCCTGAAGCTAATCTTGTCTATGACAATGAATTTGACATCACCCACTTAGATGTGACAGACTTCTTTTAGCGCCCTGATGGAAAAATAGACCACTTGATCGGTGATGGATCTGTGATTAAAGAAGATTGAGTGATTTGATTTTATTTTATTTTGCTTATTCGTAGTAGCTAGTGAATAAACATCATGTAATTATAGTTCTTTACATGAGTAGTAATCATTAGTATCAATTAGTATAGTTTGTTTTATGAAATAGCATTTGTTCGTTCTGATTAAATATAAGTCTAATATTTAAATCTTGTTCCTTTTTGTTTTTACTGCCATGCAATTAATGTTTAGATGATGAGTCCCTTCTCCAAATCTTGAATTTCTAGTACTTGTACTGACAATTTTTTTTGGTTAAAAGTTTCTGCCCAACTATATACAATCATTAAACATGGTCGCTTATATATCAACTTTTATCTACAACGACTTTTAGGCTAGATTTTCGTGAACTTTTTGTTAATATTTAGTTGGTAATATTTGTATAAGCATATTTTGCTCCAGCGTTTGAGAATAGATGCCTTACAAGCTGCATTTTTTTTTACTATGCAAGTACTAGTGACATTCCGCGTGGAATATTCCAGCATTATAATTTGCATTAAAAGTATTATCCAAGTCTTGTTTAGTCCTCTGCTTTGCGCTAAAGTATTCGTATGTTTCTTATAACTAAGCAACATGTTAGGCTACCTGCAAAATATTGTGCATAATTCGTTCAGATTTATATGAAAAACCGGTCCCCTTTTTTTTTTGAAAAATACTAATGTTTATTCGTATATTTTTTTTGTATGTCAAATCATAGGAAGCAAATCTGGATATCTCACAAAGTAAACTTGGATCAAAGTTCAATTGTAAAAATATTTGTTTAGTTGATTCATGTACGACACATACAATATTCAAAGAGAAGAAATATTTCTCTCATTTAAGTACGTGTAAGGCAGATGTTACTACAATTTTTGGTAGTAGTAAATTAATTGAAGGCCCCGGAAGAGCTACTATAACTCTTCCTAAGGGAACAATACTTATTATAGAGAATGCAATGTTCTCCTCCAAGTTCAAGAGGAACTTGTTGAGTTTTAAAGATATCCGTCGAAATGAATATCATATTGAGACAATAGATGAGAATAATCTTGAATATCTCATCATTACCAAGAATGTCTCTAGCCAAAAGAGGGTTATTGAGAAGTTCTCATCTTTATCTTGTGGACTGTATTGGACAAGAATTAGTGCAATTGAGGCACATTCTTCCGTAAACCAAAAGATTACTGATTCCAATACTTTTGTACTTTGGCATGATCGATTGGGATACCCTGGATCAATTATGATAAACGAATTATAGGAAAATCAAATTGGCATCCATTAAAGAATCTAAAGATTCTTTTGAATAATGAATTTTCTTGCACTTCTTGTTATCAAGGCAAATTAATTATTAGACCATCACCAACAAAGGTTGGAATAAGATTCCCTGCGTTTTTGAAACGTATACAAGGGGACATTTGTGGACCTATTCACCCACCTAGTAGGTCGTTTAGATATTTAATGGTCTTAATAAATGCGTCTTCTAGGTGGTCTCACGTGTGCCTATTGTCATCACACAACCTCGCATTTGCAAAATTAATGGCACAAATAATTCGATTACGGGCACAATTCTCCGATAATCCAATTAAGTCTATTAGACTTGATAATTCTGTTGAGTTTTCATCCCAAGCATTTAATGATTATTGCTTATCAATTGGGATAAAAGTGGAACATCCTGTAGCTCATGTTCACACTCAAAATGGCCTTGTAGAGTCTTTAATTAAACTTCTGCAATTGATAGCAAGACTGTTACTCATGAAAACGAGGATATCCATTTCTGTTTGGGGTCACGCCATTTTGCATGCAGCAATGCTAGTTCGTATCATACCGACAAATTATCATAAATATTCCCCGTTGCAGTTAGTTTTGGATCATGAACCTAATATATCCCATTTAAGAATTTTTGGATGCGCAGTATATGTGCCTGTAGCACCGCCATATCGCACCAAAATGGGTTCCCAAAGAAGGTTAGGAATATATGTTGGATTTGAATTGCCCTCCATTATTCGCTACCTCAAAACATTAACGGGGGATTTGTTTACTGCATGATTTGCAGACTGTCGATTCGATGAGACACTTTTCCCAAAATTAGGGGGAGAAGTTGGTGAAACCAAACGTGAAATTTTATGAAAAAATACATCATTATCTAATCTTGATCCACGTGTCTCTATTTGTGAAAAGGAGGTGCAAAAGATTATCCACTTGCAGAGAATTGCAAATCAAATGCCACACGCATTTACGGATTTGAAAAGGATAACAATATCACATATCCCTGCAGAGAATGTTCCAATATGTATTGATGTCCCTATTGAACAATCTTCTAGTGTCATAGCTAATGATTTAAAAGCACACCTAAAATGTGGCAAACTATTAGGTTCTAAAGATCGAAATCCTAGAAAAACGAAAACAAATGATCAAGATGACACTACGAAAGAGTCTCAAGAAGAAATATACGATTTAACCAATCCTGAGATTCATGAGGAAATCACTGAGCTGAGACTCAAGAAAGTAAGGAACTATCAATAAATCCAATCGATATTGAGACAAATTTGAATCGATTGGATATAGTGGTGGATTATGTCTTTGCATATAATGTTGCATCTAGAATTATGCAATATAGTGATGATCTTGAACCTCAATCTGTTGGAGAATGGCGAGAATGACGTGATTGGCCAAAATGGCAAGAAGCAATTCAATCAGAGTTGAACTCACTTGCAAAACGAGAAATTTTTGGGCATGTAGTCCAAACACCTAATGGTGTTAAGCATGTTGGCTATAAATGGGTCTTTGTACGCAAGAGGAATGAGAAAAATGAGGTACAAAGATATAAGGCACGCCTTGTTGTACAAGGAGTTTCATGAAGGCCTGGTGTCGATTATAAAGAGACATATTCACCCGTTTTGGATGCTATAATATTCCGTTATCTCATTAGTTTTGATGTCTATGAAAAACTTGACATGCATTTAATGGATGTGGTTACCGCCTACCTTTATGGCTCACTTGATAATGAGATATACATGAAAATTCCCGAGGGATTTAAAATGACTAACGCACATAATTCTACGTCCCAAAAAATATTTTCAATCAAATTGCAAAGATCTTTGTATGGTCTAAAGTGATCAGGACGAATGTGGTATAATCGTCTTAGTGAGTATTTATTAAAGGAAGGCTATATAAATGATGTCATTTGCCCATGTGTTTTTATAAAGAAAATAACATCAAAGTTTGTTGTACTTGCCGTATATGTTAATGAAATAAAATTTATTAGAAATCCAAAAGGCAATTGATTATTTTAAGAATAAATTCGAGATGAAAGATCTCGGAAAGACAAAATTATGTCTTGGTTTGCAAATTGAACATTTGGCAAATGGAATATTTGTTCATCAATCTGCCTAAATAGAAAAGGTATATTGAAAAGGTTTTACATGGATGGAGCACATCCATTAAGTACTCCGATGGTTGTTCGATCACTTGATGTGAATAAGGATCTATTCCGATCTCAAGAAGAGAATGAAGAGCTACTTGGTCCTGAAGTACTATATCTTAGTGCAATTGGTGCACTAATATATCTTGCTAACACTACAAGGGCTGACATAACCTTTTCAGTTAATATCTTAGCAAGATATAGCTCTGCTCCTACAAGGAGACATTGGAATGAAATCAAACACATAGTACGGTACCTAAAAGGAACTACCGATATGGGCTTCTTTTATGGCAATAATTGCAGTCCCGATCTTGTTGGTTATGCCGATGCTGGCTATTTATCTGACCCACATAAGGCTCGATCTCAAACAGGTTATGTGTTTACCTATGGAGGCACTGTCATAGCTTGGCGATCGACTAAGCAATCAATTGTGGCTACTTCATCTAATCATGCTGAGATAATTGCTATTCACGAAGCAAGTCGAGAGTGTGTGTGGTTGAGGTCTATAATACATCTTATTCGAGACAAATATGGTTTGAAATGTGACAAACTACCCACAATTTTGTATGAAGACAATGCAACATGCATAGCCCAATTGAAGAGAGGATTCATAAAAGGAGATAGGACAAAGCACATTTCACCAAAGTTATTTTTCACACATGATCTTCAAAAGAATGGTGATATCAATGTGCAACAGATTCGTTCAAGTGATAATATGACTGATTTGTTTACAAAATCTCTACCGACGTCGACCTTCAAGAAGCTAATAAACAAGATTGGTATGCGAAGGCTCAAGGATGTGAAATGATGCTCTCATCAGGGGGAGTTTAATGCGCGTTGCACTCTTTTTCTGTTACAAGGTTTTGTCCCACTAGGTTTTTCTTGCAAGGTTTTTAACGATGCAACCAAAAGGCGTATTGTTAAATATGTGTACTCTTTTTCCTTTTCTAGAATTTTTTTTCCCATTGGGTTTTATTTTAATTAAGGTTTTAATGAGGCACATTACTTATTGAGTAGACATCCAAGGGAGAGTGCTATGATTACAATTCTATTAGAGTGAATGTCCATCTTGTAGAGAGTTTTACTTTATGGCTAAGTCATTTTCCCCCTATAAATAGATGAATCCTACCCCATTGTAAATCATCCAAAATTCAATAAGAATTACTCTCTCTTTCTCTGCAATATTCTTCTTCTTCTTTGATTGTTTTCATCACAAGAAGCTATTTTTCAGCTTCTCAAAAATAGTTTTTGCTTCTATTCAAAAATACTTTTTTACTTCTAAAAGTTTGACCAAACACCTTAATTTAAAAAAAAAAAACACTTCCGACTAAAAAATATTTTTGGCCAAAAAAAACCTTATAAGATATAGATTTCATTTTAAGGAGGAGTTCAAGTACTATGCAGTATGCACAGATAATATAAAAAAATAAAGTAGGATCATATTTGACCTTTTACTTTCTAGAATTATTCATATCTATCCTTCGTTTCATTATTCGATTTTATCTACCCTCGCCCTTATACTTCGGCTCAAATTTGCCTCTCCTCCGTTAACACCACCAGAACCCACCAATTAAAGGGAAATGTGGAGGGCTAGGAATTAATTTAAAAGACATGTTCATTTTGCCCGTTAAACAGCTAACCTAACCCATAGTTTGAATTCGAACAAGAACATATATGTTTTATCTCTCATATTGAAAATCTAACTACCCATATGAAATACTCTCCACTTTCATTCTCTTATTATCTAAAGTAATTTGTCTTTCTCTCCATCTCAATGGTCAATCAAAATGGTAATAGTTCAAAAATAGAATCAATGCCTTCACCCATTTTACTAAATCGCAAAAATCCCTACTCACAAGTTTGTTCCTCAAGCAATGGCTCGAAGAAGAAAAAGTCATCCTCAACAAAATGTCACAACCCAAGTTCGCCCTCCGTGAACTATCGTGACGGCACCTAGTCTCTATGACTAGATAAGCCTAATAATTTACGGAAAAGAAACGAAATATGAAAACAACGAAAACTGAAGATAAAACAGAATAAAACATTTAAGATGCCGCTTGGCATAAACCAATACATGTTCTCAAAAACTGAAACAACTCCCAAAATCCGGAATCTCATGAAATCATAAGCTGAGAAAGTTTACACAAAGTTCTAACTCTGGAATATCTAGTCAACAGAAAGTACAGAAGACCTAAAGCCAATAGAGGGAATAGAGAGAGACTCATTGGTCTGTGGACGCGACAGATATACCTAAAAGTCTCTAAAAGGTCACCTCGCCTCGCTAATGGTATGGCTGAGTCGATAAATCTGGATCTGCACACGAAAAACATATGCAAGAAAGGGCATGCGTACACCATGGCGGTACCCATTAAGTGCCAAGTCTAACATCGGTCGAGTAGTGACGAGGAAGGTTAGGGCCCTACCGATCATATACATATATATATATATATATGAAGTAACACATGATAATAAGAATAACAAGAAATACAACGGAGAGAAAATCATAGAAAGAATATAACTCCACACAGAGATAGAACTCGGGGATCTACCAGGATACCGTCCTGTAGTCCCCAAATGTAAATATCCACCAACCGGGGATCTAACAGGATACCGTCATGTAGTCTTCAAATGTAAATATCCAGTGGATATCTCGGGTGTCGTCCCATAGTCCAACTCATAGTGTGGGGGGGATCTACCGGAATACCAATCTGT
This sequence comes from Nicotiana glauca, assembly GCA_026770625.1. NCBI lineage: Eukaryota > Viridiplantae > Streptophyta > Magnoliopsida > Solanales > Solanaceae > Nicotiana > Nicotiana glauca. The sequence continues at coordinate 105,634 of MU746110.1, forward strand.
AATCCCCAAATGTAAATACCCAGCACTGGAGAAATCTACCAAGTGCAATCCCGTAGTTCCAATATAAATGTGCAGGGGGATCTACCGGAATACCAATCCGTAGTCCCAAATAAACAGGAAACGAGGATCTACCAAGATATCGCCCGTAGCCCAAAGTAAACACATAACAACATCACGAAAAATATTCAATTCTATCCAATTCCATACCAAGGAAAAACAAGTATGTCTAACCTAGCTTGCTGCACAAAATTCAGATAATGCAGTTTGAGCAAGTAAAACAGTTAAGTCACTTAGATATGCTTCTCTAAGCTAACAGTAGGCTTAAATTGCAAGTAATGCACAACAAGGAAGAAAACACAATTATAGTTACTTAATGAAAATAGGATTTTCAATAATTAGCACATGTACGCACTCGTCACCTCACGTACAAGGAATTTCATATATCAATAGTATCAAATCCTAAGGGGAGTTCCCCCACACAAGGTTAGGCAAGTCACTTACCTCGAACCAGCTCAATCAACTCGATATCACGTCCTTGCCATGAGTACCTGACTCCAAATGTCCAAATCTATTCAAAGTAATTGTATAATGTAAATATAACTTCAAGTAACTAATTTAGCCAATTAATTTGAAGCTAACACGCAAAATGAGGAAAATCGCCCAAAAAAATCCCCTGGGCCCACATCTCAGAATCGGATAAAATTTAGAAAACTAGAATCTTTACACTCTCACGAGTTCATGCATACCAAATACATCAAAATTGGACCACAAACAATCCCTCAAATCCCCAAATCCAAGTCTCCAATTTCAAACCATAAACTCCCAATTTTAACCCTTAGTTTCCATAAATTTCTTACCAAATCAGTAGAATAATACCATATAAACGAGTTTGGGTTCCAAAAATGTTACCTCCTCGAAGCTCCCTTGAATTCTCTCTCAAAAACCTCCCAAAAATCTCAAACTCCGGATGAAAATGGTAAAAGAATAGGCAAAAATCGCAGCTGAAATCTTATATAGGTTATGGCCCAGGGTTTCCACACATGCGGCCTTGACCTTGCACCTGCGGACACGCACCTGTGGTCCCAGGTGTGCATCTGTGAAATTCCACTTAAAGAACTTGGCCGCACCTGTGCTTCTTTTACTACACCTGCGATCTCACATGTGCGCTCAACCTCCCGCACATACGGATTTTGGTCTCCAAGTGCCTAGCCGCATCTGCAGCTCCTCCATGGCTTCTGCGATCACGGACCTGCTGTCACATCTCCTTTTTTACACACCACCCCAAAAGGTAGCATATAAGAGAGTTTTTCCACTTTAAAGTGACATTATCCTAAATATGATTATTTATTTATTCAGAGTCGCCACTTGGGATAGGTTTGGCTTTTGGTGTCCCAAGTCACCAGTTTATTTTGAATCCAAAATCGAGGAAATTTCGACTTCCCGAATGGAGTCTGCGAACCAGAAATTCTTAATAAGGAATTCTGTTGACCCAAGGGAAGGTGTTAGGCACCCCCGAGTCCCGTGATTCTAGCACGGTCGCTTAAACTATTATAAATGGCTTAATATCTGATTTTAATACATATCATCCTATAATATAATTTTAAAATTACTTACCGCTTTTAATTAATTTTAAGGAAATTGAACGTCGTTTAAAACATATTTTTGGATCACGTCACATGAAATGCACCCGGATCCGCGACACATTTTATTCAACATTTTGGGATTTGGATTTGGGTCGCATGAAATGCACACCCGAGTTTAAGAAGGTAGATTTATTAAAGAACGTGCCTAAAGTGGCTAACGTGTTATTAACTTCGCGGGAGGCCATAAAAATTCGCTAAATGGAACGTCCCGATTTCTAAGTATTTTAATGTGAGTATTTAAAGAGGGACACGTAATTCATGAATTTTATTTGGCGCGGCGCACCTTGATTTATTTTAAAGGCCATCCTAAAATGAACTATTATTTTCTATTATGAATTATCTCTAAAGGCCTAATTAATTAATAATATTAATTAACTATTATTAAAAATATTCAAGCGAATTCGAGCCTCAAGATCAAGTCTAAACTCAAACAACAGGATCTCCATTATTGAAAACCCCTTTAATTTGAGCTTGCTACTTAACTTGAAGGGCCCAAGGTCTATAATTCAATTTTTAAAATCATCAAATCCAAAACTTCAATAAGTAGAAAAAGGCTTTCAGCATGTTGGGCCTCGAAGCAACCCATGGGAAGGAAATACCATTTCAGCTTTGTTTAATCAAATTGTTCAGAGTTTTGGGCCTCAATTACAAGCCCATTTTGGAGGCCGGGTAGAAACTAAGACCCAAAATCCAGGCCTTGATCAGTCGATGGTCCAATGAAACGAACCAGTCCAGAAAGAAAGGGGGTGGATGATAATGCCTGGGCCTCTGATTATTTAACTGCTGGGCCCAAGTTTTATACTGACTTCAATTTGGGCATATCTAATAGTTTTTGTAAATAACTGCACAATCCATTCAAATCAGACACTAACTCCAAGCCATTTAATCATTCACTTCATTCAATTAACCTGTTTATACATGGATAATTATATAATTGATCTGGAATTTAACAGCTAATTAATTTCAACTAATACACTTTAGACAAACTTAATCATAGGCTAGAAACTAGAAGTAACTACTAATATTCATTTCTGATTTTTAACAAGCAAACAAGATAAGCGAATTAAAATAACCAGCCCTATAGCTATAGGAGATGCCCTAATTTTCAGAGATGAGTATATCTACTGCTTTTACATTCAAATCATGATAAGGCATTCTAACACTATTAATAAGGCTAAAACTAATACTACTAAACCAATGTCATATTCTAAACTTTAAGTTTCACTATAATAAAACTAAGTACATTAAATCTAACACCATTAGCAGGACACACATATAATGCTATAATGTCCAGCAGCCCAATACAATCCAAATAATCTTGTTAATACAAATGAGACAATTGTCCAAATAATACTATTAAACTAAGTATCTAAGCTAAATAACAACATATAACTTCATGTGAAACAAGCAATTCTTCATCATTTAATTTCAAATATGTATGATCTAATCTTCAACATCACTTGAGGCTAAAAAATATACCTGAAAATTAGATCAAAATGAAGAGGACTACAGGTCAGCTAGGCAACAACGAATCAACAACAATGAATCAATTAGAAACCCAGCAAATAATAACAAATGACCCAGGAATTGATTTCAGATGTGTAGCACCAGTAAAGCACCTAAAACTAAGCTTGAATCGCCCAAAATAAACTCGAAATAAACCCAGGAGTCTCTGAAGCTTTCGATTACTAAAGTTACCAGGGAACATAAGTCATTTTTAACCCTAGATAAGTTGGAGCTTTAGTTTTGACCTTTGAACTTCAAAAATCACTCTAAAGGTTCAATGAAACAGTGATTTTCTTCAGTTTTTGTTGCCTTAAGTTGCAGAAACTTTTCAATATTTTTTTATGCTTCAACTCTCAATTTGAATTTCAAGTTTTTGGATCTTTCTAGACTACTCAAATCTCTGAAACTATTTTCGAATTTTTCAGATCTCTCCAACTTTTCAAAACCCTTTTTTTTTAAAAAAACTTTCAGATCTGAAACCTCTATTGTAAGGCAAGGCAATGCCCTTTTATAGACAAAATTAAGGCAGCATTCAGATTTTCCTTTTGCACCATTGCCCCCTTATTAATTTTCAGTTTTTAGCTACTTAGTCCTTTATTTAATGACTTGTTGGTCAAGTTATACCACCAACTTCCTGAAATCCAAATTAGAACCCCCTTCTAAAAGGTTCTAGGGGGTTCCAATTCAGTTACTTCAAGATTCTCTTTATTAGACTACCCAATATACCCTTAATTTAACTCATGAATTATTAACCTAGTCAAACTAACCCCCAGCCCTGTTAACTTGGTCAAAACTGACCATAGTTAGACAATCAAGGGCTGGGAATATTAAGCAATATTCAAACAATTTCTAAAAATTGAACTAATCAAAACTGGCATTTAACTCTAATTAATACTATGTCCTAAGGCTAATTTTATCACTGAACAATAAATGAACAAATCAACAATTCAAACATGAAGCTATACTGTAAAATAGAAAAATGAATAAAACCTAAAGAAAATCAGCAGCAAACATGGAATCAATCAAGAACCAAATTAAAACTATAATCATAACCCTAAAGACAATTAGTAGCAAACATGGATCATATACTCGTAATCAAACACACAATCAAAATAGGAAAAAAACTACACAATCAAAACCCTAATGTAAACACAAAAATAAAAACTAAAAGAAACAGAAATAGAAGAACAAGCATAAGAATCATGAACAAGAAGAAAACAGAAAAAAAAGTAAAAAAAATGAAATACCTCGTAATTTTGACTCAGACTCGAATCTGTTAGGTTTTCTTGGAATTATTTAGACTATAATAGTACTTAATCATGTGTTTTCCTGAGAAAATACATAATTAAGGGCTATTATAGCCCGGAACTCATTACTCCCCAAATTTGTAAAATTAGGGTTCTGGATTGATTTTTCGATCTGAAATTCGAAACGCTAGAGGAATATTCGAGGGAAAATAAATGAGGATTTAGTAAGAGGGAGGTGAGGAGAGTCTCGGGTGTAATTTGGGTGGGATATGGAGGCGGCACCGCCGTGTGCGGCAGAGGCGGCACTAGGGTTTTGGATATTCGACGGGTTTGGAGGGGATTTGAGAAAACTGAGGTTGGATTTGGAACGAGGAGGAGGAGGAGGTGCTGTGGTGTATTTTTGGGAGAATTTGGAGACTTTCCGCCGGCGGAGGCGATTTCCAGCCAATGGCGGACGGTGGGGGGACGGTGGGGCTAAGCGGCGTTACACCGAAGGTTAGAAGGGGTGTGAGACGATGAGAGGGGTAGGGGGGCCTTGTTCGGACATGTATATATTGATACCCAAATTTTTTTTATGTATTTTTATACCCAAAATACTTTCAAAATATCATATATAAGTACACCAAAGGGTTTTGGCATTTTAATGATTTTTAAACCAACTTATTGCCTATTTTTATACCATAAAATCCGATAATTATTCCCAAAACTATCATTTTGGTCGGAAATTTATTTTTATTCTCATATTTACATCAAAGTATAGCTAACATGATTTTTGCATATTTTTACAAATTCATTTGGTATTTTTTAAAACTAAATTGCATATAATTGCAATACTAGCCTCTTTAAGATTTTATAGTATTTTATAATTATAAAATTAGTTTCAGTATTTTTAAATTAATATTTATATATCATTAACTGATTCAGTACCTTTAATTTCATTTCAAAATCATTTCTATCATTTTATAAAAAATAAAAAGGGAAAACTAGCTATTTAAGTTTTGGCCTCATTTCATTTCAATTATAACCCCAATTCCATTTCAATTTTAGCCTAAAATCAACCCAATTTCAAACCAAATTAAACGACCCAATTTTCATTTTTAACCCGACCTCTAGACCCAATTCCTAAACCCGTCCGGGCCTCCTTTAAATCCTGGCCGTTGATCAACGACCATAATCCATTCTTTCCTTTTTTAATTCACCCTTACCCCCAAAACCCTAATCATTTACCAGAGACAGCCGCCCTCATCTCCCAAATCCTCTCTAGCTCTCTCCAAAACCCTAGCTTTATTCCGCCTATTTTCGTCTCAACTCCACCGGAATCCATGGCAGCCTTGGCTAGGGATGGCTTATACCCACTCACCCTCGCCGTTAGACCTTGGTTGTTCGAGGTTTTGAAGGTTGACTTCGATGGTTTACTTTTTAGATCCTCTCAGATCTATAGTTCTATAGCCTCTCCGACCATGCTTCGGCGTATTCAAGCTCTAAAAGCCTGATTCTTGACCTGTCCGACTCGAGATCGGACATGTTTCCAAGCCTTTCTCATCTCAAGGGTTTTCTCCAAGAACCTAATCTATTCGAGGTTCCTTCTCTGTTTGTTTTCCTAGATCCATGCTGAATCTATGCTATACTTTACATTTTTAACTATTTCCCCAAGTTTTCCTTTTAAAATCGCTTGATTTCAATTTAGGGTTTTTTTTTATTTTCATGTGTTTCTTCTGCTGTGGTTTTCTTACCTTGTCTTCATGAGATCTTCTACTGTATTTGCATGACTGTCCTCTTATTAGGATTCTTATGACCTTCTTCAACTGTGAAGTACGTGTCCTTTTCATGGTCTCTGCATTTATTTCATTGTTATTTTTGCCTCATTTACTTGCTTTCATCTCTAGACTTAACTGTTAGTGAAAGCCCTAAAATTTGGGGCTCATTCGAGTTGGTGAGGCTACTTGTTACGTGGTTTGTTTGTTTTTATTTCTGAACGTATTTCATTTCAGAAACCTAGCCTCTTTGGATCTATTTGAATTCCTGAAGTGTTTTCCTCTACTGCTCGATTGAATTTCAAAGTTTTATTTTAACTTTCCTGACCTCTTTACAAGGCCTTTTACTTGACTTTTGCATGCTACCTGATGATTCCCTCTTCTCTGATATGACTACCTTGTTCCTATAGTCCTCTACTCACTAATTTTGAATGCATGACACTCCTATTTGTTTTAAAATCCAGCCTCACATGCTTAGTGTTTGTGCACTCTTTATAGGTTAAATTTGTTTCTTGAAATAACCTGTGATTGTGGACTGATTTCAAATTTCTTTGTGTAATTGTGATTGCACTCTTGAATTTATTCTTTCCTTTATTGTCTTGATTTCCCTCGTCTCTTGGACTTGTTTGAAATATTTTCCTTCCGACCCTGCTTTTTACTCAAGTTGATTGATTCCTTTACCTTGGTAATATTGATATTGGATTCTTATAGACCTTTCCTTGATTAGAGTCTGATGAACCTAGCCTCTATTACCTGCTACGCACCTGTACTATGCTTGAAATACTTCCTTATTAGTCATATTCAGCCTATGTGATTTCTTTCCTTATTTAGCACTTGCATGTTACCGTTTAGTTTTAATTCCTTAATTAAAGGAAGTCTTTGATACTGATTTGATTGACACTTGTTCCCCTAATTACTGCTGAACTGCAATCCTTGCCTTATTTTTGCATGTTTCTCACACTATATATACTGTCCTCCCTTCTCTTTGAACACACACGAACCCAGAACACCATCTGAGTTCACAATTCACTTATACTCTCCCTCTTTCTGATACTTGCATTCCTGTGGACTGTTTACTTTCTTCTGTATTCTTTGCCTCTATACTTGTATGTCTCAATTGGTTTACGTGCTTCAACAGAAATGTGTTTATTTCTGCCCATTTGTTTCCCTTTTTCTTTACAGTTTAGTATTTAAATAATGTGTACAATTGTTTGTTGTGAATTTGATACCTTATGAATTCCCTCACCCCTTAGCCCTTTGCATGTGAGTTATTGTTCAGGGCATAGCAGCACTCCAATATTGTTGTCTATGATCCTGAACTGGGTTCTTTGAATCCCTAACTCAATCAATTCCTACTCCCTTTCCCCCTTTTTATGTGATTGAGCCTTGGACTTGGGTATGATAGTGTCCTAATCACTATCCAGACTTTGATTTGACCTACAAGGGTCTGCTCCTAATTTGTTTGACTAAACTTATGGTCAGGGGTGTGGCAGCCTATTTTGTGGCTAAGTATGACCACCACATGTCATAGCCCCCTAATTCCCGTTCACTTTGCACTTATTCCTAGATATAAGTTCTTCCCCTCTCTTGCAAGCCATGCTTTGGGACCCCTGAGCTCCCTCTGAACTTGGATGCCTGAGAGCTGGCTTTTCCATACTACACTGTTCCTAATTCTAATGGTATCTGGGGTGTAAGCAATGCCGGGGATCCCTGAGATTCCTTGGAACTTTGAAACACCCTGGATAATGAGAAGGCTTTGGAAATCTAGATCCCGGAGTTGGTTAAACACATGTTATTGGACATTAGGATTGAATTAGGCTGCTCGGATCTAGCTGTTGGCTTTTGATGTATTTTTATAGCTATTTTATGGTATGTAATAATTTGTAAAAAAAAAACTCGGGGAATATAGTAATAGGGCGTGGGAGGGGTTTTACTTTCTTGCATCAATAAGGGTAGATATCATGCTTTAGGACTCTCTTTTTCTAGAAATCCTGCCTATAGGTCTGTTTAACATCTCTGATTTAATCACATAGATACCATGCCTATAGAGTTTAATGTTTAATTATGCTGCAAGTCACCTAGAAATACTGCCTATAGGATTTAATGTTTAACTATACTGCAAATCACATAGAAAGCATGTATATAAGATTTAACGCTCATATTCTGTAACTAGCGCATGTAGAGATCCTGCATATAGGAATTCTAAGCCTTTCTGAAAAGTCATGTATAGATATCATATCTATAGGGAGTGCATATTCTTTAGGCAAACCATAAGATTAATTAAAAACAGTCATCTCTTCATAAATTCTTTAACAGGTTCTGAAAAATCAAAAGTAGATATCATGCCTATAATATTTCGCATCAAATCCGTCTGATAATAATATGTTAACTGGTCCTTAACGCCTTAATTCAGTAACATTTTCAAAAGTCTTAATCTTTTTGATAGAACTCTCTCGAATCAGTGTACATTTGTCCTAATAGTTGAGTTCTTCAAATCTGCATCTTTTCTAAAACGGTTTCTTTTCTAATATTCTGCCTAAGCGTTTTCCAACTAAATTCTAGTCTTCCTGAACTCGTCTTTTAAAATAGTTCTGCAGCTTACTCTTTTCCTTAGAATGTTCTGTCTTTTCTCCGAAATTCTTTACAATTATTTCTGTGTTTTATAACCGGACAGTCCGCTGATTTTCTTTAAAACTTATTTCTAAACTAAGT